>ML276475.1:104300-136307 GCA_005239495.1 Nicotiana undulata | reverse complement strand
TTATTATGTCAACCGCGTCGCATGATCGATTCGCGAGCGGGGTAGTAGATGCACTTATTGTTCGGGTCGTTCGACCCTCGGCAGTGCACAAATATGATTATTTTTATGGCTCAGGCCGGTTGTCCTTATCCCGTATGTGCATGATAGATTGTTACTGATTTCATGGATATTGATTTGACAGATATTTGGGGGGAAATAAAGTAGAAATTGTTTATTTATTTCCAGTATTTACTTGGATTTCAGTGCCTTATATATTTGCTGCTTTACTACCTTTACATGCCTACCGCTTTCATCATATCCTGTTAAATTATATTGTTGGACCTTAGTGAGTGTCAAGTCGACCTCTCGTCACTACTTCTTCGATATTAGACGGGATACTCACTGGGTATATATTTATTTATGTACTCATGCTACGCTTGCTGTGCATTTCTATTGCACAGATACTTTCAAGGCAATGTGGCCGGCACCTGAGACTTACCTCGATTTGCAGGCCACTCACTGCTCAAGTACCGCTTTTCCTCTAGAATTCACCTCCAACTCACTCGTATCTAGTCATATTAACTTGATACCATCAATTATCGCTAAAGGAATCAACTTCAATGAATAATTACAGATATCCCGAATTTTCCCAAAAAAAGTCATAAACCGACCCCGGGCCCTCTTGGTCAAAACTCGAAGTTCGGACCAAAATCCGTTTACCCATTCACCCCCGAGCCCGAATATGTAATTTGTTTTGAAATTCGTCCCTAGATTGAGGTCCAATTTCCAATTTCCCAAAAATCCCTAATTCTATCCGAACCCCCAATTTCTACCATGAAATTTCTAGATTTTAGGTTGAATTCTTGTAAAAAGATGTAAAAGATTGAAAGAAACAAGTTAAGGAACACTTACCTACGATTTGGAGACGAAAATGCCTTTGAGAAATCGCCCTAAGTCTCCTATCCTTTTGAAAATAAGAAGAAAATGGTTGGAGTTCGAATTAAATGAACTCACTGCCCGACCTTCGCACATGTGGTCCTTTGGTCGCATCTGCACGTGTGCACAGGGCGTCCGCTTCTGCGGAAAGAAACTGGACCACTTGGGCCGCACCTGCGAACGGGCTTCCGCTTCTGCGATCCCGCTCCTGCGAGAAGGAGTCCGCATCTGCGGAGAATTAAGTCCAGGCTTGGGTCGCACCTGCGAACGGGCTTCCGCTTCTGCGATCCCGCTCCTGCGAGAAGGAGTCCGTATCTGTGGAGAATTAAGTCCAGGCTTGGGTCGCACCTGCGGGCACACCAGATCTGGTGAACCAGCAGCCTTGTTGAGTTTTAACTCAACTCGCGCATCGCCCGAATGGCACCTGAGCCCTCAGGGCTCCAAACCAAACATGCACATAAGTCTAAAAATATCATATGGACTTACTTGTGCAATCAAATCACCAAAATAATACCTCGAACTACGAATTTAACACCGAAACACATAAAATTCACAAGAACACATTATATTTACTATCTTCTCAACGAGAATCATGTCAAATAAACTTCGTTCCTCACCAAATTTCACAGACAAGGTTTATATATTATAACGGGCCTGTATCGGGCTCCAGAACCAAAATACGGACCCGATACCTTCAAAGTCAAGCATTAAGCAAGTTAAAACCATTAATTTTCTGAAATTCAATTTTAGCCTAAAATTCATTTCTCGGGCTAGGGATCTCGGAATTCGATTTCGAGAATACACCCAGATCCCATATTTTACTACGGACCCACCAACACCATCGAAACACGAGTCCGGGTCCATTTACTCAAAACGTTGACCAAAGTCGACTAAAATCACTTTTAAATTCCAAAAATTATTATTTATTCAATTTTCCACATAAAGGCTTTCCGAAATTACGTCTGGACCATGCACGTAAATCAAGAAGGATAAAATTAAGGTTTCTAAGGCTAACGAGCGCGGAATAAAGTCCTAAAACACAAGATGACCCCTTGGGTCATCACATGTAGATTAAAAAAATAGAACAATAACAAAAATAAATAATAAAATATAAACACATGAAATCACAAGAAGTAAAATTAATGAAACAAAAGATAAGTAATGCACAAAGAAAAATATATTTTAAAATTTCAAAGAAATTAAAAAGTAAAAATAAAATTAAAAAAGTAAAATAATAGGAATAAAAAGTTATAAAGAAAATAGATTAAAACAATAACAAAAAGGAAAGAAACTAAAAAGCAACTTTGTAATTACACATTGTAATTGGCACCAATTTTCACTTTCCCTTGAGAATTGGAGAGTGTAATTACACCCCTCCAATTACACTCAATTTCATGCTGACCAAATAATTATTTGACCAAACAAACATGCCAAACAGTGTAATTACACCTAATTATACTCAAATCCAATTCCTATGTGACTTTCCAAACAGGCACTAGATAAAATGCAAATGCCTGGCATTAATTAGGCTAAGATAATTTTTTTGTTAGTTAGTCTCCCTTCGTTTCCGGAAGAAGGACGACTCTACATAGTTACCTTTAAGTTGTATTATTCAGTTCACATCAGATATGCCAGAATGAAAAGAAAAATAACATAATAATTCCGTCGCATCAAATTGATGGTTATGTAAAATGGATATTATGATAGTTAGGTAACGAGGGATTAAAAATACAATAAAATAGACATTTTTATGTTACAAAACAATGTATTTAACGATAAATAAACTAACAATCGAAACAAACATTGTATTTAAAGTACAATAAATACAACAGACAACCAACAACAACAACAACAGCAAACACAGTATAATTCCACAAGTGGAATCTCGGAAGGATAGTGTGTACCTCTACCTTGAAGGTAGCGATGTTGTTTCTGAAAGATCACCGGCTCAAGAAAAGATGAAATGAAAGCAATAGCAACAAGCAGGAACTAATACAACACACAACCAAAAATACTTATCACCACGAGTACTATTGAATATTTAACCAATTTAGGTAAACAGTTTTTGGTACTCAGCTTTCAGAACTTGTTTTTATACCAAAATACACCCTTATCTTGAGATCCTTCATCTTTCTCCACATAGATGCACTTCTTAAAATCCCTCCATATTGCCTTATAAAATGGGGTATCATCAAATTGGTAATAGTCTCCTAATAATGGCTTGATAGCTCTGGTCGCCTCCACTGCATGGTAGTGTGGAATGGCTGGGAATAGATGATGCACCACATGAGTATCTGCAATGTGGTGGGAGACTTTATTTAATAAAACACCACTGTCTCTGTCTACAGTAGCTAGAGCTCCTCTTAACCAATCCCACTCAGATGAATCATAATGTGGCAATGAAGGATGAGTATGCTGCAAAAAAGTAGCTAATATATAAAAGCTTTTCGCGATTAGGAGGGGTACCCCATAGAAGCATATAACCCAAGCTAGCCCTCGTGCCAAAGCAAGATGATACAACACATAAGTAGCTGCGATCCCACCTGCATTTGAAATGTAAATTTGTTTCCTCTCACGGTCATTATATATTGGGGCATAAGGATCAAAATGACATGCAAAAGGATCACTAGGTTTTCCGAAGACATTGAATGCCATGTGCAAAGGCTCGCCAAGAATGATTGTGCAGGCAAGTGTGACTACTTGTCCTAATGGATTATTGAAGTATTTATAGTACCATCTTAGTTCGGATTTAAGCCTTGGCACGAAAAAATTGCCACGTTCAAGGGAACCAGTGTTAGAGTGGTGACGGCGATGACCATTTTTCCATGAGAAATATGGGAGTAAAAGTGCAGAATGGAGGATAAAACCAATAGTATCGTTTACCAAATGGTAGTCACTAAATGAATGGTGGCCACATTCATGGGCAATGACCCATATTGCAGAAAAAACTATACCTTGAACGATCCAGAAAACAACCCATGCAACGTAATTATAAGGGGAAGGAAATAGGTGGAAAAAAGTGGCAGCGATGCAGTAAAAGACGGAGACAAGTGTGAGATCTTGAACCAGATAAGAAAACGAGCGAATAAGAGATCGATGAAAGCAGTGAGGAGGAATGGCTTTTTTTATATCACCAATTGTAAAAGGAGGTTTTGAAGTTGGCGCTCTATGGAAAGGATTTTCCTTTTGTTCTAACATATTATATTGTCACCACCTCAAATTTAAAGTGATCAAAAAATAAAGAAAGAGATAACTCACTGAAGATAGTTTGTGTATATATAATGTCCTATATTTTGGGACCCAGTAGCCCTCGGTGTTTGGTTTATGAACAAGTTAGGTAGGCATTTAATAAAAGAATTATTTTATGGATATATTGTAATCACTCAAGGCATGGTGGCCGCATTCATGGGCAATGACCCATATTCCTGCAGAAACGGTCCAGGGGAATTAATACAAGAAATATTTTATGGAGTATTATTTTATGGATATATTATATTTTTTCTCATGGTTTAAATGCATTTTTTGTTGTTGCTTTGCCGTATGATACGTACATATTTTGTCAATAACTCACATACGTCCATTACACATTGTGGCATGTAACATTTTTCTGTCTTTCAAAGTAAGCATATTCGGTTTAAGCTAATTAATCCAAGAGGAAAGAGCTCTCACTTTGTAAATTTTTCAATTACCTTACGACCTATCACTAATGCTAATATACTATCTTTAGCAAAGTAATATATACATTAATAATGTATTTCCCTAGCTCATCCATGTAGCTTGATTAACTCCCGATATAACACTTTGGTAATTACTTTACTCGCATCATTATGAAACCATTCAAAATGAAAGAAGCCAGACAAAAAGAGTCAACACCAAAAATATTGTTGAATTTGGTATGCCGAAGAACATCAAGGTTGGACAAATGCATTATGTGCAAAGGTTACGGTAGCGTAGAAAATACTCTTTTCTTTAGCAACAGTGGAGTAGAAAATAACATTTTGATGTAAACATCGAAAACAGTCACTACCAAAAAAGGGGGAGAAATCAACTGCCAAAACGGACTGATGTTGGTCGGTAATTGACAAAATTGTTCGATTAGTGATGACCGGTAATCGTGTGGTCGGTAGAGCCAACCGACCGATTGCGGTCGGTCAATTAAATTCCAAGATAGAAAAAACTTGCTGGAAAAACCGACCGAAATCGGTCGGTATTTTTAATTATGAATTAAAAAATATACCATCTGAGAAGTTAACCGAGCATGTATAGTTGCAGGATACTATTCTACTACTAGACCATTTGTTACGACCCGATCGGTCATTCCGAGAGCTTTAGCATGTTTTCCCCATTTCTGCTTCATTATGTGTGGTTCAACTCTTTTATGTTGTGTTGGGTTGGGTTGGTTAGCTCTGGTTCGGAGTTATTGTGGAGAGAAATGAGACACTTAGTCTCTTAAGTTGGTTAATTAGTTAGAAAAGTCAACCGGAAGTTGACTTATAAGTAGATGATCTCGGAATTTGTTTTTTATGGTTCGGATATCTTCGTTAGGTTGGAATTGGAGAGATTGGATTTTTGGCTATTTCGGGTCGGCAATGAAAAATTAGCTATCGGGGTCGGAATGAAATTCTAAAAGTTGGAATATGTTTGTTGTGTCGTTTGTGGTGTGTGTGCAAGATTTCAGGTCATTCGGACGTGGTTTGGTTAGTTTCGGCATCGTTGGCGAATTTTGGAAGTTTAGAAATTCTTAGGCTTGAATCCGAGGGTAATTTGGTGTTCTAATGTGGTTTTGAGTGTTCCTAAGGTTTTACTAAGTTTGTGTGATGATATATGACGTGTTGGTATATTTGGTTGAGACCCCGAGGGGCTCGGGGTGATTTCGGATGGTCATCGAAAAGTTTGGACTTGAGAGATTGCAGTTGGTACTGCCGGTTATGGTTTTCCGCACCTGGAGAAAGGAGATTGCAGATGCGAAGGTCGCAGATGTGGCATAGAGGTCGCAGGTGAGGAGTTGGAGGCCTGGGGGACTTTCTGCATAAGCGGGCGAATGAGCGCACCTGCGAGCCCGCAGGTGCGAGATGGAGACCGCAAATGAGGAACGAGCTGGATAAGTGAAATCTGCAGGAGCAGATGAATTTTTCGCAGAAGTGGAGACGCCCGAGATAGTGAGGCAGTTCGCCATCAGGAGCGATATGAGAGGGAGGCCAAGAGGCCTCATGGATCTGGTAGTTTCAGTTGTGCTCCTTCCAGAGGACAATTTTAGCATGGTAGAGGCCGCTCATTTATGCCTCCTTAGCCAGTTCGCTCAGCTTATAGTGGTGCATCATCGTGGCAAGGTCCTTGAGTTCTCATCCGGGTCGTTCTTTATTTAGTGCTCTACCAGCCCATAGTTCATCTCGAGTACCATCAGTTTAGGGTTCCTCTATGCATGAATCTTTTGGTGGTTATCCTAGTGCTAGAGGTTCCCTTCAGACCCCGTCTCCAGCTCCTCAGAGTTGTTTCGAGTGTGGAGAGTTTGGGCATGTGCGGAGGCAGTGTCCTCATCGTCATGGTGGTCCATCTCAGTAGAGGAGTCAGCCCTCGACTTCAGTTCCAGTTACTTCACCACCCGCCCAGACAACTAGGGGTGGGGGTCAGACAGCTAGAGGTCGCCCTAGAGGGGGAGGTCGAGCAAGTGGAGGTCAGGCTCGTATTTATGCACCCAGCCAGACCAGGTGTTATGGCTTCAGATGCGGTAATTATATGTATTGTCTCAGTCTCTCACCGAGATGCTTCGGTCTTATTTGATCCTGGTTCCACGTATTCCTATGTTTCATCATATTTTTCCTATTCTCTAGATATGCCTCGTGAGTCTGTAGTTACATCTGTTCATGTGTCGACTCCGGTGGGCGATACTATTATTATGGACCGTGTGTATCAGTCATATGTGATTTCTATTGAGGGTCTGGAGTGGACTTGCTGTTGCTTAGCATGGTTGATTTTGATGTGATATTAGGCATGGATTGGTTATCTCCATGCCATGTTGTTCTTGATTGTCACGCTAAGACCTGACCTTAGCTATGCCGGGATTTCCGAGAGTTGAGTGGAGAGGTTCTATTGAGTATGTGCCTAGTAGGGTGATTTCTTACCTGAAGGCCCAGCGTATGGTAGAAAAGGGGTGTTTATCGTGTTTGGCTTTTGTGAGGGATGTCAGTGTTGAGACACCCACTATTGATTCTGTTCTTGTTGTCCGTGATTTTCCGGACGTATTTCCTGCAAACCTGCCCAGCAAGCCACCTGACAGGGATATTGACATATAGTTGACTGCGCTCACTGGGGGTGTACAGACTCCGGAGGGGCTCCTACAACCCAAGCGCTATATCGCTGCGGTGTGCAGCCCGACCCAATATCGTTGCGGCGTACATCTCGATCCAACATATCTCGTTGCGGCGTGCAGCCCGACACATATATAAATCTATAAATTATTGTGACGTGCAGCCCGATCCATAACTATCCTTACAATCTGGCCCTCGGCCTCACTCAGTCATCATCCCCACAAGCCATTCAGGCATTTCAGTACAAGTCAAGGGGACTCAGCCCAAAATATCTTTCAGGTGTTTAAAAATAGAGTGATGAACAAGATTTAACATTAAACATGTATAAATCATGACTTATTTTCTATCGAAAACAGTGTGAGGACAGTAGTAAAATACCCCTAGGTCCAAACAGTTCGGCACAAGGCCCCAAAATATGGCATTCATCCCAATTTAACAGAATCATTTCTAAAACGCATGAAAATCATATAAAATTTATCAAATACGCAACTCTACAGTTGTCACGGGATGGATCAAGCCACAATCCCTACCGGTGCACGCATACGCCCGTCACCTAGCATGTGCGTCACCTCATTTATCAAAATATTTCGAAATTCCGGGGCTTCATACCCTCAGCTCTAGATTTACAATCGTTACTTACCCAAACCGATCTACTCCGCGATGCCCTTGTCGCACGACTCGACCTCGAATCGTCCGGAATCTATTCAAAATCAGATTCATATCATCAATATACGCTAAATGAACAAACCCACATGAAAATAATCAAACTACATGAAAAATTCCGAAATTGGCCAAACCCGACTCCCGGGTCCACGTCTCGAAATCCGATAAAAATTACAAAATTAGAATTTTTATACTCTTACGAGTCCATACATACCAAATACATCAAAATCCTATGACAAATGGACCCCTCAAATCCTCACATTAAGCTCTCCAATTTCAAGCCCTAATCCCCCAAATTTCTTCCGTAATTTCTACCAATATCATAATTAAACAGTAGAAAAATCATCATGAAAACAAGAAATGATGCCCAAGTAACTTACCCAGTTGATAACCTTCGATTCCCCTTAAAAATCACTGCTCAAAGCTCCAAACTCGTCCAAAAATGGTGAAGAATGAGTGAAAATTCGCGAAGGCAACCCTTTATACTTTTTGCCCAACGTTTTCCGCATCTGCGGATAATTTATCGCACCTCCGGTCCCAGGTGCGCACCTGCGATCTCCACTTAAATTTCCAACTGCCGCATCTGCGGCCCTCATCTCCCACGTGCGGGCTCGCAGGTGCGACTAAAAGACCGCATCCGCGCATGGCCCACCGCACTTGCGATCATCGCACTTGCGAATCCCCGTCCGCAGGTGCGGCCACACCAGTAAACTTGCACCAGCAACAGCTTTAAATTTGCTGCATTTTCCAAGTCCAATCCTTTCGATAACCATCCGAAATCACCCCGAGCCCTTCGGGGCCTTAACAAAATATACCAACACGTCATATATCATCACCCGAACTTAGTTGAACCATCAAACCACTCAAAACAACATGAAAACACCAATTTAACCCGAAATTCAAGCCTAAGGATTTCTAAACTTCCGAAATTCGCCAACGATGCCGAAACCAACCAAACCAAGTCCAAATGACCTAAATTTTTCACACACATTACAAACGACACTACGGACCTATTCCAACTTCCGGAATTCCATTCCGACCCCGATAGTTAATTTTCCACCGCCGACCGGAAAATCGCCAAAAATCGCCAATTCAAGCCTAATTCTACCACGGACCTCCGAATAACATTTCGAACACGTTTCTAAGTCCCAAATCACCTTAAAAAGCTATCTGAACCATGAAAACCCCAACTCCGAGATCATTTACCTATAAGCCAACTTCCGGTTGAGTTTTCCAACTAATTAACCAACTTAAGAGACCAAGTGTCTCATTTCTCTCCACAACCGCTCCGAACCTGATCCAATCAACCTAACACGTCATGAAAGAGGTGAACCACACAAAATGAAGCAAAAATAGGGGAAACGAGGCTAAACTCTCGGAATGACCGGCATGGTCGTTACAATAAAGACGTTGAATCTGATCATTTCTTGATCGAGAAATATACACTATTATCTGCACAAATAAATGGATGTGTACGTTATAGAAAAAACAACGTTCCCAATAATGTTGTTACCATACTGGCAATTCATGTGCCAATTTTAAGGGGTTGTCAATGTATTTCACCAACTATATATAATCATACTGTTATTAGCTTTTAGCTATTCTCAAAGTCCGAAATGTTATAATTAACAACAAATTATACACTCTAAGTAGTCCAAGTTTCAGTGATTATGCATAACAGAAATGTTGATTTGAAACACCATATACAACAACGCTTGAGCCTTGAATACAAGACTAAAGATGGCTATATAAACACTATATAAACTTTGTTTTTACTCAACAACAGGTGGTTGATTTTCTCGGATGAAATCGAAAGAAGAGCAAATAAGAGGTAGGAGGACGCCTCTGCAAGAAATATTTCAACGAACAGTGGTCAATTGACCACCCGTAGCAAAAGGCGGCTCCGCCCTTGTCCGCCTCCATGAACTTCTTTTGGAATAAAACAGACCCAGACCCAGACCCAAATTGGTGGTTATGTAAAGGATTATCATAGTTAAGTAACGAAGGATTTAACAATACAATACAATGGACATTTTCATAATTACATAACGACAAATTTAATAATAAGTACAATATATAAAGTAACAATCGAAACACATTGCATTTAAAGTAACAACAAATACGACACACAACCCAAAATACTTATTGCCACAAGTATTGAACATATTAAACCAATTTAGGTAAATAGTTATTGGTGTTCAACTTTCAAAACTTGTTTTTATACCAAAAAACACCCTTATATTGAGATCCTTATTCTTTCTCCACATAGATGCACTTCTTAAAATCCCTCTATATTGCCTTATAAATTGGTGTATCATCAAATTGGTAGTATTCTCCTAATAATGGCCTAATAGCTCTGATCGCCTCCGCTGCATGGTAATGTGGAATGGCCGAGAATAGATGATGCACAGCATGAGTATCTGCAATGTGGTGAGAGACTTTATTTAGTATAACACCATCCTCTCTCTCTCTCTACGGTAGCTAGAGCTCCTTTTAACCAATCCCACTCGGATGAATCATAATGTGGCAATGAAGGATGGGTATGCTGCAAAAAAGTGGCTAATATATAAAGGTTTTTCGCTCACGGTCATTATATATAGGAGCATATGGATCAAAATGACATGCAAAGAGATCACTAGGTTTGCCGAAGACACTGAATGCCAAGTGCAAAGGCTCGCCAAGAATGATTGTGCAGGCAAGTGTGACTGCTTGTCCTAATGGATCGTTCAAATATCTATAGTATCATTTTAGTTTGGATTTAAGCCTTGGCCCGAAAATGTTGTCACGTTCAAGGGAACTAGTGTTAGAGTGATGACGGCGATGACCATTTTTCCATGAGAAGTATGGCACTAAAAGTATGGATTCAATTTTAACAAATTTGATATTCAAATAGTCAACAGAAGAGGTCATACATTGGCCGCTTCATGTGCTACCGTCTAATTGGCAAATCTTATCCCTACATAACTAATCTCTGCGATACTTATTCCTACACAACTAAATTTTGCATACTAATCTTTCCGTAATTAATCTCGATATTACTAATATGTACATAACTTTAACCAGCAACCCAACGACCCCTTAGTCCTTATTGAAGAACTTTGCAATACAAGAACTGTGAGTTTGAAGCCCATAATCCTCCTTCCTTATATACTATGGTGTGTTAATGTATCTTACAGCTCGGTTCATGTGATTCTTCGATTGAATTCACGGGGAAGACCGGTTGTTTATAGGTTAAGATTCAAAATATTTGGTTGTTTATATATGTGATAATACGATGTTGTAACTGATAAAAATATATTATGTGATGTACATGGTTCCTACATACGTATCATAAAAATACATCATCGAGTAGCCGACCAAGATAAACCAATGTGTCCGCTGTCTTTGAATTAATGCCTTTATAAACTCAAATGAGAGAAATAACAGTATGAGTTTGACCATTTTATTTGAAAAACACATTTCTAATTTTCTAAAAGTTTGATTTTACATTTTTTCTTTTGAACACAAATGTAATTTTCGTTACTAAATAAAATTTTCCAGGCTTGCCGAGGGTGTTATATGTATCTCAAGACCAAGTACCAAAGGTGGACTTGGCCTTACCACATATTATAACACAAGGATAAGATCTACATTCTCCAAAAGAATTGGGGGGGGGGGGGGGGGGGGGGGGGGGGCGGGGAGGAGTCGTATCGGCAATCCCAGCCTCGGCAAATGAAATGACACCAAGTAGACACTCTAAAGGGATGTATTTAAGAATCAGCCAACCTGAATTTTAGTTTTTCAGTTTAAATTTTCAAAATAAAAATGTCCTGATTTATCCTTTTCAGGAAATAAATACTTGCTAATCCATAAAAAAACATCCCTGAGAAGGGCCACTGTGCACTTGCCTCGCAAAAATACGTATCTACTTTCTAGCTAACAAAAAAAGTTGACCATATTATATTTCAGCCTAATACTAGGCATTTGGCATTTGTCCAAATAGTAGAGGAACCTATATATGTTCATAATAAGTGCATTCCTGAGTGTTAGAGGCCAGTTTAGCTAGGTGGTCCGCCACTACCACAAAAATATTTCCATATATAGACCATAAATGCAGGCTAGCCCACTTATTTTTATTGTATCTATACTTTAAAAAAAGTTTAGTTGTGCACGAGCTACTCAGAGGCAGATTCAAAATTTGAATTTTATGAAGTTCTACAATAACTTTGAATTATATATATATATATATATATATATATATATATATATATATATATCTTAATGTCCCATTTACATTTAGATGCCAGTCTTCTTTCTAAATCGATAATTTCCCATGTCTCATTCTTTTGGGAGTACAATGAAATTGTTTGACAAGTTTTGCACTATGATCATAACCTACGTACTATATTTGTTTTTAGATAGATATAGATACCTCGTACATATAACAACAATCATGATTTCGTTTTCCATAACAACAATCATATGAGATCGAGAAATACACACTAATACAATTATCTGCACAAAGAAATGGAAATGCCCCCAATAATGTTGTCATCATACTCGTGATTTCCATTTCTGAAGAGGGTAGAGAAGGTTTGATTAGTGTTTTGCTCATAATCTTTAATGTCTCATCACGATTGGTTTGTCGTTCCACAAAATTTATGTCATTGAAAGCATGGCATGTTGGCATTAGGGTGGCTTTCCTAATTGTGTATCGATGCCATGGACCAATTCACCTAAAGTTTATACAGTATGACCTACGTTTTCTAGAGTAGAGTGTTCCAAACTTCGGAGTTGGACCGAATACTGTGAGAAGTTATGTCAGTTGACCTGAAAAAATCATTCTCTTAAATTAAAGAATTTTGAAAGAATGTTCGGAGAGTTCAAGTGGGACTAGAGTTAATCATCCTATTCATGTTTATGCTCCTAGTTACTGTTAGTGTGACTCCTCAGACCAATTATAAGTTAAGATGCTTAACTTGGACTGTTTGACATGCAATGAAATCTCCAACTATATGTCTGATTGTTGTTGATGGACTGTTCTGAGGTTGTTCTGGTGTTCTATAACTTGTTCTGATTATCTGAGCATGCTTAAAAGGAATCTGTCTGATTAGATCCTTATAAGGCATTAGACTATTGATGAGATTCAATAACTGACTCTATGTTTGTATTTCACCAACTATATATAATCGTACTGTTATTAGCTTTTGGCTTACCTCAAATTGCGAATTGTTATAACGGAAAAGGGTTCAAAATACTCCTAAACTATTGGAAAAAGTTTAAAAATATCCTCCATCCACCTATTGGGCTAAAAATACCATTCCATCCATTTTTTTGGTTCACTTATGCCCTTTGACCGTTAGGTCAATGCAAAATTAAAAATAATTATTATTTTTTTTGTAAACCTTTAAAATAAAAAAAATGTTGCAAAATGTTTTCGTTTTTTAAAACTAATGCACCAATAGCCCACTAATTTAGCAAAGTCTTCTTCTTCTTTTTTTCAATTTTACAAAAAATATTATTTCTTTTTTCAGTTTTTCAATTTTTTTAAAGCATTTTTTTGTAAAAACCGAAAATAAATGGTAAGAACAGAAAAAAAAGTTTTTAATAAAATATTTTCGTTTTTGAAAAATAATTTCATTATTTTCAGTTTTTTAAAGCATTTAGTTTTATTTTCGTTTTTTTGTTTTTTCTAAAGAAAAAATATTTTCGTTTTTTTCTAAACTGAAAATTTGAAAAAAAAAAAATTCAAAAGCCGAAAATATTTTATTAAACATATTTTTTTTTCTGTTTAAAAAAAAAAGCTTTAAAAAACTGGAAAAAATTATTTTTTTGTAAATACTAAAAAAAAAAGAAAAAGAAGAAGAAGACTTTACTGGACTATTGGTGCATTAGTTTAAAAAACAAAAGATATTCCGCAAAATATTTTTTTAAAGTTTTACAAAAAGAATAATAATTATTTTTAATTTAACATTGACATAACAGTCAAAGAGCATAAGTGAACCAAAAAAATGAATGACTGAGTATTTCTAGCTCAATAGATGGATAAAGGATAATTTTAAACTTTTTTCAATAGTTTAGAGTTATAATTAACAACAGATTATACACTCAAACTAGTCGAAGTTTTAGTGATTATGCACAACGCGCGCGGAATGTTGATTTTAAAACACCATCTACAACAATGCTTGAGCCTTGAATCCTGACAGGACTTAAGATGGTCATACGAACACTATGAGTGTGTTTGGTATAACAAAAAATGTTTTTTGTGGTAAATATTTTTTAAGAAAATAATTTTTTGAGAAAATAAATAGTAATTTTATTTATTTTTCGATATTTGGTAAGCAAGTTAAGGAAAATAACTTCTCAAGAATATTTATAAATAATTTAGATACAATAAAACATAAGCCATAAACTTTAGAACCTACAATCTTTCGAGCCCACAAATTTCATAAACTTTCGAAACGCTAAACTTTCGAAACCGTGAACTTTCGAACCCGTAAACTTCCGAACATATAAACCTCTGAACTCATAACTTTAAACAACAACCACAACAACTGTCCAATATAATCCTACCAAGTGGGGTTTGGGGAGGGTAGGATGTACGCAGCCTTATTCCTATCCTGGAAGGGTATAGAGACTGTTTCCGATTATAAAATTTGGAATTTGTAAATCGAAATACAAAAAAACTAAAACTCAAAATATATAAAAAATTATTTTTTTCGGGGGTGGGTGGTGACGAAAAGAAAACTTAAATCTGAAGAAAGAAAAACCTATTTGGAGAGAGGGATGGGGTGGGAGTGGATGGGTAGGTGTGAGAGTGTGGGGGGAAGGTTGAGAAGGAGTTTTGAAAAATATAATGTTTTCCCTTCTCTTGATAAGGAAAATATTTTCCTCCAACTAAACAAAATTATTTTCCAAAATATTTAAACCGATCAAACATGAAAAATTTAAAAAGCATTTTTCAAAAATATTTTTTCCCTCATACCAAACATACCCTATATATATATATACCTTTTTTTCCCCTCAACAACAGGTGGTTGATCTTGTAGGATGAAATAGAAAAAAGAGCAAATAAGAGTTGGAGGGGGACGCCTGTGCAAGAAATACAACTTAAAATTGTTATTAAATTAATTTTGATGCTTGTTATAGCAACATTTTAATTTAGTAGTTAAAAATTAAAGTAGTACATATTAAGTGATAAGCATGCGTAACAAAAATGTATTTTATATTTATTGGTCTGCTTTAAAAGTATGAAGACAAAATATTATTAAGTGGGAGCACAGTGATTTTTCTTTTAAAAATAAAATAAAATTATCCAGATTTAAGTCGGGATAGAAGACAAATGAAAAATATGTATAAATACAGTCTTCTTGAAAGTAGGGAATATATTCTTTACGAAACTGCCATGTCTTTCAAGAACTAGTTACGATTAGCCCGGGCATCGAACAATCAGAGTCAAAAGGTAAAAATTTATGTGCAATTTTTTTTTAAAAAAAATTAACTGATAGCCTAATTTTTCTCTTTATTTTTACTGTGTTTTCTTTTTCTTTGTGCTTAGAGTTTCTTCTTCTTTTTAGTTACAAAATGAGTTTATATTATTTCGACAATTTGATGATTGAGATTCGTTCTTTATGATATTTGAAAAGTTATGCTTTAAATTTGAGCTCATTTGAAGATTTGCACATTGAATCGTATATTGCATTGTTGAAAATCGAAGAATAGGTTATATTTCAGAACTTAAGATGCGAAATCTAAAGTTGCATTCAATAGATTGAACTACTTAAGATTCGAATTTCTAAAGTTGCATTTGAAGATTGTCACGCACCAACTTCGGGGAGCGTGACCGGCGCTCAACCGAGTGAACCTGGTCGAGCAAACCTATTAGAAGATTGCTACCGGACTCGTTTGTGATTAAAGAAGACAAGTTATCATTAGTTAAGCAGTGGAAGGATTATATATATAGAACATTACAAGTTTGTCTTGCTTTATTTTCATTACATCATGGTTAAGTCCCCAAAATACATAAAATTTACAAGTTAGTGGAATAAGAGTTTTAAAAAAAATACAACATAATTCAGTGACTCATTTCAATACCCATACACAACCCACGTAAATGTTTACGGAGCCTCTAAGGATACAAAAGACAATTATGATAATGCCGGCAACAAGGCCCGACTATACCTCAAAATGTGTAAACATGTAAACAAAGATGTACTTCATGACCCCTGGAAGAAAAAGGGGAAGGGGGGGGGGGGGGGGGGGGGGGGGGGGGGGGGTGTCTCACCAAGACCACTGAGAAGAGGATACGCCGCTAACTGCGATCGACCCTGTCTTCTATGGAACCACCTTCTAATGACCCCGCCGGTCGTTCCGTAGAATTTGCACAGTTATTCATGTTTTTGCCTTGTCATGCATTGTTTAGACTGTTTATGATGTGTTGGGGTCGAATGGTTCGGGTTCGGAATGAGACACTTAGTCTCTTAAATCAGCCTTATAGTTGGAAAAGTCAACTGGGAGTTGACTTCTTGGGAAACGACCTCAGAATGCGGATTTTATGGCTTAGATAGCTTCGTTAGGTGATTTGGGACTTAGGAGTGTGTTCGGAAGGTAGTTTGGAAGTCCAGTGTAGAATTAGGCTTGAATTAGCGAAAGTTAGTTTTTGGCGATTTTCGGTCGGCAGTGAAAAATAGGCTATCGGGGTCGGAATAGAATTCCGGGAGTTGGAGCACGTTCGTAATATCGTTCTGGATATGTGTGCAATATTTCAGGTCAATCGGAGGTGTTTTGCATGGTTTCGACATCTTTGCTGGAATTTAAAATTTTCAAAGTTCATAGGCTTGAATTTGATGTGATTTTGGTGTTTTTGCATTGTTTTTGTTGTTTCGAGGGCTCGACTAACTTGAATGAGGTTATGGGAGGTGTTGGTATGCTTGGTTGAGGTCCTAGGGGCCTCGAGTGAGTTTCGGGTGGTTAACGGGGTGATTTTTAGCCTTGGGATACAACTGATATGGTGTTTGTTGCTGTAGAAGGTTTTACCTTATGCGTTCGCGGAGGGTGTCACGCGTTAGCCTAGGGGAAGTGGGGAGCTGAGGGATTTTCTTCTATGTGCTCGCGATCCTGGAGGTGCGAACGCGGTGGGTTGAGTTGAGTGGTCATCGCGAACGCGGGAGCATGAGTGCGTTCGCGTGGAGTAAAGACGGCTGAGGACTCCAGGCCCATTGGCCTATGCGTTTGCGGGGCCTGGGATGAGTTCGCGTAGGGTTGGGGATTCGCGTGCTTCGCGTTCGCGGTCTTGTAGCCGCGTCCGCATAGTGTAAATTGAGGGCTTGTTGGAAATTGTTCTATGCGAACGCGGTCCTAGTGACGCGTTTGCGATGAAGAAAAACGAACTGGGCAGAAAGTTTAAAAGTTCAAAATGAGGGTTTTAGGCCATAACTCAAAATACCATTAGAGAGCTCGGGAGAAGGAGGATTTGAAAGATATTTTCAGTGGTATTCTTGTGGTAAGTGTTCTTCAATCACTTTTGGATTAATTTCATGGATTAGTCTTGATTTTTATCATGTAATTTGAGGAATCAAAGTGGAAATTGGGGAAAAATGGGGGGAAAATTTGGGAATTTCTTTTGATGATTTGAATGAGCATTTGAGATCGTATTTTGGTAAATTTGATATGGGTAGACTCATGAGGAGATGATGATTCTAGTTTTGTGATTTTAATCGAATTCCGAGACGTGGGCTTGGGGGTCGGGTTTGGCCAATTTCGGGAATTGTGCCTAATTTTGATAGTTTTTGATTGGGGTTCAACTCCATAGCATATTTTGATCTTATTGATATTATTTGTGATAGACTCAGAGCATTTGGGAGTCGATTCGAAGGGCAAGAGCATCGCAGAGTAGTTTTTGGACTGTTTTGAGGTAAGTAACGATTGTAATTCTAGACCTGAGGGTATAAAAAACCCGGTATCTTGTATCATTTCGGTAAATGCGGTGACGCACATCTTAGGTGACGAGTGTGTGGGCGTGCACCGATGGGGATTGTGACTTGGTTTGTCCCGTAGCGACTATTAAGCCGCATAATTGCTTTGAAATAATGAGATATCCTATATAGAGACTATACTTATTTATGGGTTGTAAGCCATGTTTGGGGCCTTGTGCTGATTTGTTTAGAGCTCAGGGGTATTTTTACACTATTCTCACACTATTTTTGCTAGAAAATTCTATGAACTAAGTCATGTTTATTACTGTTGCTATTTCACTATTTTTACATTGTTTTAGAATACTGTGAGGTATTTTGGGCTGAGTCCTGTGTTGTTGAAATGAGTTGCCCGAATGGCTTGAGAGGACGACTGAGTGAGGCCAAGAGTCGAGATTGTGAGGATAGTTATGGGTCGGGTTGCGCGCTGCAGCATATGTATATTGGATCGGGTTGCATGCCACAACAACATAGTGCTTGGGCTGTAGGAACCCCTCCGGAGTCTGTACACCCCTAGTGAGCACAGTCGACTATATATGGATCGGGCTGCAGGCTCCAAGCTAGGGTTTTGGGTATAGTACCCTACTATTCAGGATCAGGTCCCCGCCGCGGATGTTTCAGCGGGACAGGCTCAGGCACTGACAATGCCCATTGTTATTCCGGGTCTTCAGGAGACCCTAGCTCAGACCTTGACCGTATGTACCAGCCTTGCTCAGGAGGTTGTTGTATCTACTACTGCCGCTACATCTCAGGTTGGGGGAGGTACTCAGAATCCAGTTGCTCGGACACCTGAGCAGGTTGTACAGGGCCTTCAGACAACGGGAGCAGTTCCAGCCTACCTGGTTGCTCCAGTCCAGGACTTCGTTGTTCCATCTATGCTAGAGGATGAGCACCGCAGGCTGGAGATGTTTAGTAGACTTCAGCCTCCGACATTCAGCGACGGAAAGGGCGAGGATGCCCAGGGTTTTCTGGATAAGTGTTAGAGGATACTTCGTACTGCTGGGATTCTGGAGACCAGTGGGGTCTCATTTGCTACTTTTCAGTTTTCTAGGGCTGCTTTCACTTGGTGGGAGTTGTATGAGAGGCGTAGGAATGTTGGAGCAGCACCCTCACCTGGCAGCAGTTCTCCACTATCTTCTTGGAGAAGTATGTTCCCTAGTCTCACCGGGAGGAGCAGCATAGGCATCATAAGCAGCTGTGTCAGGGGGAGCTATCAGTGACGCAGTATGAGATGCGGTATTCAGAGTTGGCTCGTTATGCTACTGAGTTAGTCCATACTGATAGGGAGAGGATCAGGAGGTCCGTGGATGGCCTCACTTACCAGCTCCATATTTTGATGAATAGGGAGAGAGTATCAGGTTCTACCTTCGAGAAAGTTGTTGATATTGCTCGAGATATTGAGTCAGTTCGCCGCCAAGAGCGAGAGGAGAGGGAGGCCAAGAGCCCTCGTGGAATGGAAGTTTCAGTGTTACTCTTTCCAGGGGCAGTTTCAGCACGGTAGAGGCCGCCCATTTAGGCCTCCTCAGCCAGTCCCAGCTTATAGTGGCGCATCATCGGGGTAGGGTCCCCGCAGCTCTCATCCGGACCGTTCTTCATTTAGTGCCCTCCCAGCTCAGAGTTCCTCCAAGGTATCATCATTCCAGGGTTCTTCTATGCATGGTTCTTCGGGCGGTTATTCCGGTTCCAAGGGTTTCCTTCAGTACCCGTCCCCTGCACCAGGGAGTTGTTATGAGTGCAGAGAGTTGGGGCATATGAGGAGGCAATGTCCTCATCTTCTTGGAGGTCCATCTCAGTCGAGGAGCCAGCCTTCGACTTCAGCTCCAGTTACTTCACCACCCACCCAGGCAGCTAGGGGTGGAAGTCAGTCAGCTAGAGGCCGCCCTAGAGGGGGAGGTCGAGCAGGTGGAGGTCAGGACCGTATCTATGCACTTCCTGCTATGCCAGATACTATGGCCTCCGATGCAGTGATCACATGTATTATCTCAGTCTGTCATCGAGATGGTTTGGCTTTATTTGACCCTAGTTCCACATAATCTTATGTTTCGTCATATTTTTCCCATTTTCTAAATATGCCCCGCGAGTCCCTAGTTACGCTTGTTCATGTGTCGACTCCGGTAGGCGATACTATTATTGTGGACCGCGTGTATCGGTCGTGTGTGATATCTATTAGGGGTTTGGAGACCCAGGTGGACCTATTGTTACTTAGCATGGTTGATTTTGATGTGATATTGGGGATAGATTGGATATCTCCATGTCATGTTGTTCTTGATTGTCACGCTAAGATCGTGACCTTGGCTATGTCTGGAGTTCCAAGAGTTGAGTGGAGAGGTTCTACTGAGTATGTGCCTAGCAGGGTGATTTCTTACCTGAAGGCTCAGCACATGGTTGAGAAGGGATGTTTATCGTGTCTGGTTTTTGTGAGGGATGTTAGTGGTGAGGCTCCTGCTGTTGATTATGTTCCTGTGGTTCGTTATTTTCCGGACGTGTTTCCTGCAGACCTGTCAGGCATGCCACCTGACAGAGATGACTTTGATATTGACCTGGTGCCAGGCACCCAGCCTATCTCTACTCCACTTTATCATATGGCACCAGTGGAGTTGAAGGAACTGAAAGAGCAGCTTCAGGAACTCCTAGATAAAGGGTTCATTCGGCCTAGTGTGTCACCTTGGGGGTGCACCGGTGTTGTTTGTGAAGAAGAAGGATGGTTTTATGCGCATGTGTATTGATTATCGGCAGCTGAACAAGGTTACGGTGAAGAACCGGTATCCTTTGCCTCGTATTGATGATTTGTTTTACCAGCTTCAGGGAGCTAGAGTTTTCACTAAGATCGACTTGAGATCCGGGTATCATCAGTTGAAGATTCGGGATTCTGACATTTCGAAGACTGATTTCAGGACGAGATATGGTCATTATGAGTTTCTTGTCATGTCATTTGGGCTGACCAATGCCTCAACAGCCTTTATGTGCACAGTGTGTTCCGACCTTATCTTGATTCCTTCGTCATCGTGTTTATTGACGACATATCTATAAACTTAAACATCAAAGTAAAATGAACAAGGAAGAGAAGATTGAGGTTCGCGAACATCATGCATCTACCTCAATAATCTCCAACTCCACCGTAGAGAATCAGCAACCGCCGCCGTTTTCAGAAGTGCCTGAATCTGCACATAAGGTGCAAGGAGTAACGTGAGTACACCAACTCCGTAATTAATAGGTCCAAACTATGGACTGAATATAGTGGCGAACTCAACCACTACAAATAACACGAAATAAATGTACGAGAACATAGAGATAATCTTGAAACAATTTAGGCAAACTCATCGCTGGAAATAAAGAAATGCCGAACAATGTATTGAAGATAACTCTACTGTCACTACATGACAATGCATATTATGAAAATGATGCACCGTAAAATCAGCCTCAAATGCCCTCTCCCTTGATACCGCATATGGCTCAATCGGCTTCAAAATACCAAATTACCCTCGGATTCAAGCCTAAGAACTTATAAGCTTCCAAATTTCGCAACGACGCCGAAACCTTCCAAACCACGTCCTAATGACCTCAAATTTTGCACACACGTCACAAATGACACAACGAACCTAGTTCAACTTTTGGAAATCCATTCCGACCCCGATATCAAATTTTCCAATGCCGACCCAAAATCGCCAAATTTCCAACTTTTGCCAATTCAAGCCTAATTCTACTACGGACTTCCAAATCACTTTTCGGATGCGCTCTTAAGTCCAAAATCACCTAACGGAGCTAACTGAACCATAAAAATCAAAATCTGAGATCGTTTACACGTAAGTCAATATCTGATTGACTTTTCTAACTTAAGCTTATCCCAAAGAGACTAAGTATCTCAATTCACTCTGAAACTACCCCGGACAAGAACCAACTAAACCGGTATAACACAATATAGCTGAATTACATTTTAAAAAAAGCAGAAATATGGAAAACGGGGTTATAACTCTCGAAACGACCGGTTGGGTCGTTAGACTTACATCCCTGAAATCGCGTGATATGCAACCTCATTCATGAAAAATGATCTCCTCCTCCCCTATCAACAGCTTTATCGAAAAACCATAAACTTCATGCTAATGTAGAATGAAGTTGTTTCATGTTGCAGTTAAAACTTCATGCTAATATAACATGAAGTTGTTTTATATTGCAGCTAAGACTTCATGCTAATGCGCTGAAGTTATTTATCATGCAATCTACAGTTTTGTCATGAGTGCTGAAGTTATTTTTTTTTCATTTTCTAAAACTCTAGATTAAACATGTTGAAGTTATTTAATTCATTTGCGAAAATTTCAGACTAAACATGCTTAAGTTTTGTTCTTGCAATATGTAATTTTCTAATGAGTTTTTCCTAGTGCATGCTGAAGTTATTTAGTTCATTTGCTAAAAATTCATACTAGACATGCTTAAGTTATTTAGTTCATTTCCGAAAATTTCATACTAAACATGCTTAAATTTTTGTCTTGCAGTATGTAATTTTCTAATGAGTTTTTCCTAATGCATGCTGATTTTATTTAGTTCATTTGCTAAAACTTCAGACTAAACATGCTTAAGTTATTTAGTTCATTATGCTTAAGTTATTTAGTTCATTTGCTAAAACTCCACACTAAACATGCTTAAATCATTTAATTCATTTGCTAAAACTTCAGACTAAACATGCTTAAGTTATTTAGTTCATTTGCTAAAACTTCAGACTAAACATGCTTAAGTTATTTAGTTCATTTGCTAAAACTTCATGCCAAAACATACTGAAGTTTCGTCATGCAGTCTACAATTTTGTCAATAGTCCTGAAGGGCAAAATCGTCTTTTTAGAACACTTTTAATAAAAATAAAAATAAAAGGTACGGATGCAAAGGAAAAAACAAAACAGGTATAGTTAAAAGGAGGCGACCAAATAGGGCGCCCCATGCAATTTTACAAATAAAATAAGACATAACTATCACCCAATTCTTTCTTCTTCTTTTTTCAAAAATAGTAAAATGTTAAGTGACTTTAACTAAAATAAATCTAAATTAAAATGAAACTAATTTTTTGTAACTTTTTAAAGATTATATCAAGGTATACATAGAAAGGACATATTAAAATCATAATAAACTTAAAATAATTTTACTGCAAAATACTAATTATAATGACTCTAAATGAAATATTAAAATGAGCACAAAATGAAACTGTTTTTCTTTTCTTTTTTTTTCCTTTTTAACTTTTGCATTTATAAAATTTAAAATAAAAGTAACTTGAAATCCTATTAAAATAAATAAATATTTTTTTTTACTAATTTTAAAAGTTGCGGCGGGTCAAAAATTACGTACTTACAATGATTATGCACAACAGAAATGTTGATTTGAAACACCATCTACAACAGTGCTTGAGCCTTGAATCCTGAAACAGGACTAAAGATGGCCATATGAACACTATATATACTTTGTTTTTTCTCAACAACAGGTAGTTGATTTTGCTGGATGAAATAGAAAAAAGAGCAAATAAGAGGTGGAGGGACGCCTCTGCAAGAAATATTTCAATGAACGATGGTCAATTGACCATTCTTAGCAAAAGGGGCTTCGCCCCTACCCGTCTCCATGAACTTTTTTGGAATACAACAGACTCATAGCAGAATCTGGGACTTTATTTATTGAAAGAAAAAGTTATGCCTTCTCTTACTTGAATCCGCCCCTCCCCTTGTATAGTTTCCGGCTTTTCTTGTTCCTCAAGCTTCCATTAAACTAAAAGTTCACATCAGTTCACATAAGATATGACATAATGAAAAGAAAAGTAACATAATAATTCCGTCACACCAAATTGGTGGTCGCGCAAATGGATATTATTATAGTTACGTAACGAGGAATTTAAGGATACAATAAGATGGACATTTTCATAGGAACTTAACAATAAGTACAGTAAATAAAGTAACAGCTGAAACACTGATTTTATTTAAAGTAACAACAAATACGATACACTATCCAATATACTTATTACCACGAGTATTATATTGAACATTAAACCACTATAGGTAAATAGTTATTGGTCAGAACTTGTTTTTATACCAAAAAATACCCTTATCTTGAGATCCTTCATCTTTCTCCACATAGATGCACTTCTTAAAATCCCTCCATATTGCCTTATAAAATGGGGTATCATCAAATTGGTAATAGTCTCCTAATAATGGCTTGATAGCTCTGGTTGCCTCCACTGCATGGTAGTGTGGAATGGCTGGGAATAGATGATGCACCACATGAGTATCTGCAATGTGGTGGGAGACTTTATTTAGTAAAACACCACTGTCTCTGTCTACAGTAGCTAGAGCTCCTCTTAACCAATCCCACTCAGATGAATCATAATGTGGCAATGAAGGATGAGTATGCTGCAAAAAAGTGGTTAATATATAAAGGGTTTTCGCGATTAGGAGGGGTACCCCATAGAAGCATATAACCCAAGCTAGCCCTCGTGCCAAAGCAAGACGATACAACACATAAGTAGCTGCGATCACGCCTGCATTTGAAATGTAAATTTGTTTCCTCTCACGGTCATTATATATTGGGGCATAAGGATCAAAATGACATGCAAAGAGATCACTAGGTTTGCCGAAGACATTGAATGCCATGTGCAAAGGCTCGCCAAGAATGAGTGTGCAGGCAAGTGTGACAACTTGTCCTAATGGATTATTGAAGTATTTATAGTACCATCTTAGTTGGGATTTAAGCCTTGGCACGAAAAAATTGTCACGTTCAAGGGAACCAGTGTTAGAGTGGTGACGGCGATGACCATTTTTCCATGTGAAATATGGGACGAAAAGTGCAGAATGGAGGATAAAACCAATAGAGTCGTTTACCAAATGGTAATCACTAAAGGCATTGTGGCCACATTCATGGGCAATGACCCATATTGCAGAAAAAACTAAACCTTGAAAGATCCAGTAAATAACCCATGCAAGGTAATTATAAGGGGAAGGAAATAGGTGGGAAAAAGTGGTGGCAATGTAGTAAAAAACGGAGACAAGTATGAGATCTTGAATAAGATAAGAAAACGAGCGAATAAGAGATCGATGAAAGCAATGGGGAGGAATGGTTTTTTTTATATCACCAATTGTAAAAGGGGGTTTTGAAGTTGGCGCTCTTTGAAAAGGATTTTCCTTTTGTTCCAACATACTCCCACCACCTCAAAATTAAAAAGATCAGAAAATAGAGAAAGAGATATCTCACTTCTGAAGATAGTTTGTGTATATATATTATTGGACTAAGTAACCCTCGCCGTTTGGTTTATAAACAAGTTAGGCAGGGCAATTAATACAAGGATTTTTATGGAGTATTATTTTATGGATATATTGCATGTTTTTATCAACTGCTTTGATATTTTTATATATTTTAATTTTTTATTGTCAGGACTCTAGCTGAACACTTCTGGCCTAACGCGAATTTCATCAATCTCATCATATAGGAAGCAAAATTGGCCCTTTTGATATTTGGAGAAATTGGCCCTTTTAATTAAAATTCACGTCGTTTAAAATTATTTTTAAGGCAAAATTGCCTCCTACTTTCAAGGGATATATATGGTGAGATTGATGAAATTCCTCTGCGTTATATGACCAGAAGTGTTTAGCTAGAGCCATGAGAATAAAAAAATTAAAATATAAACAAATATCAAAGCAGATTGCCAATAAAATTACCAAGTTGTTTGAATGCATTTTTTGTTTGTTGCTTTGCCGTGTGATATTTTGTCAATACATTATAATGCATTTTTGTTTATTTTGAGTTTTCTCTCTAAATCGTTCTTCGTAATTCGAGGGCTTAATCAGCGTATTTTTTAAACGTAGGATGATGCAAATTTCCTTAGGATGTATTTGATCTCCATGAAAAGGAAGAACATTTGTTGATCACTTCGGCGGCTTTGAGAAAAGACAATATTTTATGTCTTCGATCTCTTTGTGAATATTCCATAAATTTTTATGGAATTTCGAGATACTTTCAAAGGGAATATGTGGTCCTACTTTATAGGTGTGGCCAGGGTTTTGGGTATAGTACCCTCCAAGCTAGGGTTTTGGGTAGAGTACCCTCCAAACTAGGGTTTCAAGTAGAGTAGCCTCCAAGTTAGGATTTCAGAGTAGCCTCCAAGAAAACCTCGATGGACTCTACTTGTAGTATCTTTAATTTAGGATTTTGCCCAAATTTCATATGGATTTGATCCGATATAATTTTGATGTCTACAAATGCCCCCTACTTTAAGGCTTGTCAGGGCGTAAATTTAGAAGATCGTCGTACACGAGGCTTGAAGTATCAACAAAGAAGACACCGCATTCTTTTCACCGTGAGAGAAAAGATGAAGGGCAGATTTAGTCCCATTGAGCGTGCCAAAATTTTTAACAACTAAATTTCGCTCCTGAAAAATAATAATCAAGACAAGAAATATAGAGACAAATATTATATTCGATTTCAAGTGATGGTGTTACAATCTCTAAAATATTTCTAAATCTAAAAAAATGTAGTCCTTTGATTCTTCTCCTCACGGACGATGGTTCAAGATCTTGAGAGCTTGATCTTGAACTTAACGGATTTTAGATTTGTAGTATGTCACAAACAATTTGAAGATCGTCACGAACTAGGATTTGGTGTTGGGTTATCACGAACGAAATATTGGAAACCGCCCGCCTATAATTTGAGTTCGTCTTTGGAATTTAACCACAGACGATGATTGCAGATATGGATGGAGACCTTGATACTATTCTTCAGAGCTTCTTTAGCATTTCCTTCTGCTTACTTCCTTGTCTTAGCCTTCTCCTTTGACCCCTTTACATAGGTGTGGGGTGGAGTAGTCTCCAAAAAAAACCTAGTGGATCATTGCGCTTGAGGCTTATGGGCCGACCCAGTAATATATTGGACTTTTATTTATATCAACTCATTTTAGAATTAAATAGTCGACCCTATTATACTAGCCCATAGTATCGTTTGGACGAATATGTATTTAATATATGACGAAATCCAAATTACTTATGGGTTTAAATTTAATAAAATTTTATTTGTCTACGGTCAATAAATCATACGTCCATATCACATTGTGACAGGTATCATTTTTCTGTCTTTCAAAATAAGCATATTCGGTTTAAGCTAATTAATCCAAGAGGAAAGAGCTCTCACTTTTTTAATTACCTTTCTCTCTTCATGAAAAAACAAATTTACTTTCTCTCAAATAGAGGAGAAAGTGCTTCCTACCATGAGTTTTTCCATTCAAGATTTACTGTTGAATCAAAGAACATACACCTAATGATCTATCACTAATATGGGATATATTGGGATGTGTAGGTTCCTATTATATTCACCTAACAACCTATCACTGATGCTAATATACTTACTTTACATACTTTACAAAGTAATATATACACTAATAATGTATTTCCTTAGGTCATTGATGATAAGCTATAATTACGTATTTTAGTCGCTTATTACACTTTAATTTATCGCACTTTAATTGAGTTTGTGCTTTAATCGCTAGTATTTTGTACTAATTGTGTATTTTATGCCTTGTATGAGTGATGCCGAGCTATATAGATGTTATTGAATGAATTTAAGTAATTTGGAGCTTTGAAATCTGAGTAAAAGCCCAAGGAATTAAGCCGGGATCGCGTTCAGGGGTCAAATTTGATAGTAAGAACAAACGAAGACTCGAGGAGGCATATTGCGCACTATCTAGTAAAACAGACATAACTCTTTGTTCCGAACTCCATTTTGGATATATAATATATGGTTGGAAAGATAACTCAAAGCGCTAACACTTACATCTTTTACGTTTTTCTAAATTCCAAACGGAACAGGGGGGAACACGCGGTCGAAACCGCGACCGCGGATATGACACGCAAATGAGGCAGAAACGTTTCGATATGCGCGGCCACTAGCGTTTTCTTAGCGCGGCCGCGCTACTCCAGGCCTGAAAAACTGTCCTTTTTTTGCGTATGAGAAGGTATAATTGTGTGGGCTCGACCCTACTTGGTATATATACATGAAAATACGGTATTTTGAGGGAGTTGGACATATTTTGGACACAGATTCGACCTAAGGAGGCAGAGACACAATAAGAGCAAGGCGGGAAATTCTTCTACGAGTTTTTTCTTCCTCTTCCTATTTTTCATTGTTGGTTATGACTTTTAGTATTGTATTTTTTTACATACTTTTATGAATAACTAATTCTCTATGTAGGGTTCTGATGGAACCTTTTGTAGGATAAATTCTTGTTATGTTTTTATATAATTGAGCCATTGGATTTCTCTACTTGTTCAACTACGTTTATATTATTGTTGGTTGAAGATATCCCAATCGACTATGCCTATTTAGTGCGTATTACTCGGGAGAGAGTGCATATTTAGGTAGTTGTTGAACAACACCACTCCCAAAGTATATGAAAGTGGGATTAAGGATAACGAAGGTAGTTGTTGAACAACACCACTCCCAAAGTATATGAAAGTGAGATTAAGGATAACGAACCTTGGGTGCGATCTAAGTGAGTCGTACTTAAAGCCAGCTAGCGTAACTCGGGAGAGTATGTCTAGTAAATTGTCGTAATTACTCAGGAGATTTTTACGATAGTCATAACTCTAGACCTCCTTAATCTTTTCTCCAACCCATAGTATCTTTAGTGTTAATTTATTATTTTGATTTGTTAGTTAGTTAGTTAACCACTAGAATATTAATATCTATAAGTTAGGAATTGTTCAAGCTTGTATTCTTGGTGATAGTGAACATTTGTAGCTAAGCCTTAGTTCTCTGTGGGATTCGACTCCGGATTTGTAACCCGGATTATATTTGCGATGATCGGTTAGTCCTTTTTATAAGGCATAGTTGGGCGTGGTAAAATTTTGGCGTTGTTGTCGGGGACTAACGATGTAGTTGTAGGTGTACTTATTTCTAGGTTGCAAGTTTGAACTTTTATTTTTGTTTTCTTGTATTTGATTTTTTTTTTTTTGTGTATTTTTTGTATTTTTGATCTGAGAGACATGACATCTTTGAATTATGAGAGTTTTGATGTTGGTAATTCTACTTTTGATCCTCGTTATGCATATTATGGAGGACACCACCAAGGGCAAAATTATCAAAATATTCCCGAGAGCGAGTTATGTGCACCAACTCAATCTTATGTGTGGAATGTGTGTGATATGTGTGGTGGTCAAGATGGTCACTTTCATGGTTGGGCTTATGTTTCTTATCTTCCCCCAACCCCTTACTTTGATGGTTCTTCTTTTTCTTGTGAAGTTAATAGGAATAAAGAACTCAGGTATAAGGACCTAAAAGAGATCGAGGATATGCTAAAGTGCCTTATGGAACAATATGATGAGATACAACTGCGGGTACAAAGGCAAGATGCAACTATTCACAACTTGGAGTCTCAAGTGAATAAAGCAATTGAACCTTGTAAAGCGCAACAAGTTAACATTGTGGATACTGGAGGATTTAAAAAAATACGAGGATGAGCTAGAGGAGAAGGCCTGAGTAGAACACCAAAAATCAATCGAACTAGATTTTGAGGATGCTTATGTCGTAGAAGAGATACTAGAGTCAACCAAGGATATTGAGGATACATATTTAGTTGACTCTAGTGTCATTAGTGTTAAGGGTGTTGACAATCCCAATGTTTATGCAGTTGAGCGCATTGGTCCACACTCCAAGCATTTTTCCACATTGTGTATGGATGATAATATGAAAGTAAAATTGTCCGAGCCACTTGATGAGTCAAGGAGTAAGGAACAAGATGCCTACATTTTGGAATTCTTCGTGCTAGAAAGTCGGGAATACACATCTCATCCAAAGGCCAAGGAGTGCAGAAAACTACATTATTTCCTTGGGCTAGTTAGATTCGTTCCACCGCCCCAAGAGCATAATCATAAGCTTGAAGCAAAACTTGGGGTCCAATTCATAAGTTCAAAGTGGAGGCAGAAAGTGATTCGCGTCGTGCCACGACGTTAAATCAAGCGTTTGTTGGGAGGCAACCCAGCTTTACTGCATTCTTTTGTTTTTTTTATTGTTTTTGTAGTGTCGATTTTTTATTTTTTTATAAGCGTAGAACGCAAAGACATTGGAAGGATGCAACAACAAACCATTAGTTGGAACTAAGTGTGAGGTACCTGCACGAAGGACCAGGCCTGGGAGAAGTCTGAGTACCCCATGAGATGCTAGTGCTTCGACACTTGGCCTACCGGGGAGTTTCTTTTACCCTCTTGTATGTATGGGTTTTCATTGGGTACAATGCACAATTTTAAGTGTGGGGTGAGGACATTATCTGGGTGATTTTTTATGCTATTTTAGTTGTGTTAGTTTAATTGAATAAATAAAAAATAGAAAAAATTAAACTTTTCCCGACGATGGATCTATTAGACAATTTTCTTGAGGGATTTAAGTCTAAAGAAGAAGAAAACAAAACAGATTTTCTTTTGTTAGGTAGTGTAGAAATTCCCTCTTGGTTTTTCTTTATGCCGCGGTTCTTTTCCAAGGGCTTTGTTTGAACCGGGTGTAGTTAATTTTTTTTTAGGAATAGGAGTCATTGTGTTGTGTTTTGAATTGAAGCAATATCTCTTGACTTTGTTATGCCTTCTGAATAGTGATTACTTTGGTTGTGAGGCTTAGGCTCAGTTTTTGACTCTTGTATAAGTACCTTAAATTGTATGCTTTTAATTTTGCTTAACTGCTTTGACTAGAGTGTCTTGATGAATCCAATCCTGAGTGAATTAAGTGTCATGTGTGTGAGAGGTTTTTATGTTTATTCTGTGCATTGCATTTGATTTCTAGAACTTGCCATGTGTGTTTGCAAAATAGTAGTTTTGTTCAGTCTTGGAAATGATATAGGTATTTTTTTGTTGAGCCAGATATGTATATTTTACCCGCCTAATTGTTATGTATCGTAGTTAACCCCTTTGAGCCTGCAATCTTGTTTCTTTGGAAACCACATTACAAGCCTTACCCATTTGTTTGAATTAACCATCTTTTTGAACCTTTTAAACTCTTATGAGCACTTGAATTGTTATGAACGGCGTAAAAGTTAATGTGTGGGGTGGTTGGTTTGGCTTTTGAGTGGAACTAATGAAATAAGGAGAAAGTGCAGTATTTTGAAAAAGTAAGCGCTACTTGAATTGGAAAAAAAAAAGAAAAGGAAAAAAAATATTATATTGCTGCGAAAAAAAATATTCTTTGATAAGTGGTGACTCTTGATGTAATTGTGTTTTAAAGAAGTATGGGTTAATATACATTGATGTGAAGGTGGAGTTTGGTTTGACATAAGTATGGGGTTTGAATGTTAAAGTATATTTTATTAAAGTGCGTAGGGAGGTGTAGTCACTCTTATATCTTGTTGAATCAAGTCACTTCATGGTTTTGAAGATTGACAAATGCCAACCCAGTTGAACCAAGTCCATCAGGGCAAACAGAGTCAAATAGACCCATTGGCACAAGAAGCGTCCATGCACAGGAGATAAACATTATCTGTAAACTAAGAGGTTATCTCCTAAGAGAAAAGGTTGCAAATTGATAAGAAGATGTAGTTCGATTTCAGGTAGGACAGAAACGAGATTAAGGAAGTTGAGATAAACACAAACTCTTCCACCAAGGAAGAGTTGCATTAGAACTGAATAACAACATCTCAACTACTGACTCTATAAAGTGTTGAAACATTCCTGCTGAAGAATTGACGCACAAACACTGAAGTGAAACAAGAACTGAAAGCAAAATTATCAAAGCAATTTTGCAAACAGAAATCCATGTGCGACACAAAAGCTACTTGAACCAGTTCCATCTGTTGTCTTTTGAGTCTAGTAGTTTGTAGTAGGTCATTGAATATTGTATCTTTCAGCTTTATCTAGAAGCAATTGTAATAGGTACACACTATTCAAGTTAGAGTTAACTTGAAGTTTGTCGCAATTAGCTAGAGGCTAGATTTCCACAAAGGGATTAGAGTTAGTCCTTATGTTTACAAAAGAGTTTATTTTGTAAATTCTATTTGGCTCAGAGTTGTAGTGAAGAGTTTGGGAAAATCCTATTGGGAAGTAGGTCGTGGTATTTTCACCTTTTGAGCCAGGTGTTTTCCACGTAAAATTGTTGTGTTCTTTAAATTCTGCAATTACTTTTCCGCAAACTGTAGAAGTTGGAACACCATAGAGACTGCACTCAAAAATTGGACACCA
>ML276475.1:6532-94950 GCA_005239495.1 Nicotiana undulata | reverse complement strand
CCCCCCCCGTGTGGTATTGAAGTATAAAATATCATATCTAAATATATCCTGCCCATCTCGTAGCCTACATTACAACCAAATAAAGTCCTACTTGATCCTAGACTGAATGCGCTCGATTAGTAGAGTAGTACAGTATGGGAAAGCCTATGGTGCATATTTTGTGGCATATGAATGTTGGTTCTGAGAGTGAGTGAATTATTTCTATCTTAAGTTACTATGTGTTTTTAATTTTTATTATGTGGAACTACTCTCTTTTGGTGTGTGAGGGCACTTGATTCATGAAGGAAAGGTAATCCTTGACCTCTATGTTAGAGTAAGTGGGTGAGTTGTGAATAATTCGTGGTACTTGTGAGTAAAATCTTGAGGTGAAGATGTTACGATTTTGTGCTTAGTCTATTTTAAATATTCTTGGTGTAATGAGTTAGGAGAATTGTTTAAAAAGGTCATGTCTATATAAAGTGTAGTTTGATTGTTCGAGGATGAGCAGTGGTTTAAGTGTGGGGTGTTGATGATAGGCTATAATTGCGTATTTTACTCGCTTATTACACTATAATTTACCGCACTTTAATTAAGTTTGAGCTTTAATCGCTAGTGTTTTGCACTAATTGTGTGTTTTATGCCTTGTAGGAGTGATGTCGAGCTATATAGATGTTATGGAACGAATTCAAGTGATTTGGAGCTTTGAAGTTTGAGTAAAGCCCAAGGAATTAAGCCGGTATCGTGTTCACAGGTCAAATTTGATAGTTAAGAACAAACAAAGACTCGAGGAGGCATATTGCGCACTATCTAGTAAATTAGACATAACTCTTTGCTCCGAACTCCATTGGGGATATATAATATATGGTTAGAAACCTAACTCAAAGGGCTACAATTTTTATGTTATATGTGTTTCCAAATTCCAAACGAAACAGGGTAAAAACCGCGGTCGAAACCGTGACCGCAGACCTGACATGCAAATGGGGCAGTAACTTTTCGATATACGCGGCCACTAGCGTGGTCTTAGCGCGGCCGCGCTACTCCAGACCTAAAAAACTGTTCTTTTTCGCGTAGGAGAAGGTATAATTGTTTGGGCCCGACCCTACTTGGTATATATACTTGGAAAAACGGTATTTGAGGGAGTTGGACATATTTTGGACACAGATTCGACCTAAGGAGGCAGAGACACAATAGGAACAAGGCGGGGAATTCTTCTACGAGTTTTTCCTTCCTCTTCCTATTTTTCATTGTTGGTTATGACTTTTAGTATTGTATTTTTACATACTTTTATGAATAGCTAATTTGTTATCTAGGGTTTTAATGGTACCTTTTGTAGGATAAATTCTTGTTATGTTTTTATATAATTGAGCTGTTGGATTTCTCTACTTGTTCAATTACGTTTAAATTGTTGTTGGTTGAAGAGATCTCCATCGAATGTGCCTATTTAATGTGTATTACTCGGGAGAGAGTGCATACTTAGGTAGTTGTTGAACAACACCACTCAAAGTATATGAAGGTGGGATTAGGGATAAAGAAACCTTGGGTGCGATCTAAGTGAGCCGTACTTAAAGCCAGCTAGCGTAACTCGGGAGAGTATGTCTAGTAAATTATCGTAATTACTCGGGAGAGATGTACGGTAGTCAGAGCGCTCATGATCGGTAGAGAATACTTAGGCGAAATTATAGAAGACGTAGCGGGAAGGATTCCGACAATTGGGAAATCATAACTCTAGACCTCCTTAATTTTTTCTTCAACCCGTAGTATCTTTAGTGTTAATTTATTATTTTGATTTGTTAGTTAGTTAGTTAAACACTAGAATATTAATATTTATAAGTTAGAAATTGTTCAAACTTGTATTCTTGGTGATAGTGAATGTTTGTAGCTAAGCTTTAGTTCTCTGTGGGATTCGACTTCGAATTTGTAAACCGGATTATATTTGCAACGATCGCTTTATTCTTTTTATAAGACATAGTTTGACGTGATTAGTCATCGATGTAGCTTGATTAACTCCTGATACAACACTTTAGTAATTAACTCCTGATATAACACTTTAGTAAATAAATACTTTACTCACATCATTGTGAAACCATTCAAAATGAAAGAAGCCAGACAAAAAGAGCCAACACCAAAAAATATTGTTGAATTTGGTATTTTGGTATGCTGAAGTGCATTATGTGTAAAGGTTGCGGCAGCGTAGAAAGTACTCTTTTCTTAAGCAAATATCGGACGTCGGATGTAATGATATATACGTACATCTTTTTGTTTATGTCATATCGAAACGATAGCGACTTAAAATTTTACATTTTGATACAAACATCGAATATAGTCACTACTAAAAAGGGGGAAGGGAGGGCGAATCTACTTCCAAAACAGATCGACGTTGGTCGGTAAAATTGGCAAAAAATGATCGAAAATTGATTGATTCATAGCGGTCGGTAATCATATGATCGGTAGAGAAAATCAACTGACTTTGGTTTATGTTTTCCGACTTATTGTGGTCGGTCAATTAAATTTCAAAAAGGAAAAAAAAAATTTGAAAAAAAAATGACCGTAGTCGATCGGTATTTTTAATTATGTAATTAAAAAAAATGTATCATGTGAAAATCGAACCAGGTATTTACTATGGCAGGATACTATTCTACCACTAGACCATTGGTGCATTTTGTTTTAATAATGTCTTTTATTTTATCTATACTCTTTAGTTGTAGTTTCCCGCAAAAATAACCGACCGACCTGATTTTATTAAAAAATAAAATTATTGACCTATATCGGTTGGTTTTTTAAAATGATCGGACGAAACAATCGATGTCAGTCGGTTCTTTGAATATTAATTTTAATTTGTTTTAAATAAAATCGATGAAAGTTGATCGATTTCTTGAAAAATAAATTTTACAAAACACAAAAATTTCCGTATTTTAGCGCCAAAAAAACATATCAAAGCTGGTCAATTTCGTAAAAAAATATTATAAAAAGAATATTTCGAGAAATCGATTGAAGCCGGTCAGTCGATAGTATTAGGTTTTGACCAAATTTCTAGCAGTGTGTAAGCAGTAACCATTGAATTACATCCCAAAGTCAAATGTCTTAATAATATAGACTTTTTGTCATTAGCATTAAATGCTATATACTTGTAGTCGGTAAACTAGCTTGGGGCTTAATCTTCAATTCCACTAATTCATTTGAACCTCCTTTTCCAGATTACGGCGTAAAGCACTATTCTTTTCCCCAAGAGTTATTAACTGGTTATTATGAGTAAAGTATAAGTAAACCTACATCATATGGCACACGTTTTATTCATTTTAATTCCTGATATATATGAATTGGTAGAACGAAATAATCCGGGGTCATGCGTAAATTAGTAAATTAAACTTTGAACGACAATATATCTGATAATAAAAGAGAAATATATTAAAAGTCATATAAACATTTAACGTGATTCGGTCAAATAACCTACGTCCATAAGCGAAAATGAGCTGTCCATTATATAAAAGAGAATATAAAATATTGAGAGAACAACCTAACAAAGAGGCAAACATAAGTGACAGACTAACTTTTGTCCCGAAATTCTCCCCCTATACAAGACTCTCAATACTCTTATGGCTGCATTGTGGACAGAGGCGCATCTAGGATTTTAATTTTGTGGGTTCAACATTTAAAGTTTTTAGTAATAAACTCATCATAGTTTAAAGTTATGGGTTCATATCTACTATTTATTGCAATTTTAGTGATTTTTACATATAAATTTATGCTCTGCATAGAAAATACTGAGTTCAGTTGAACCTGAAAATCTACTGCATGCCCCTGATTGTGGATGTTGAATGAGAATGAATGATCCTCAATTTATAGAAGTCTAAAATATTTTCTCCAAGAAAAATGAGTATTAGCAAAATATGAGACATCTATAATTTCCTTATAAGGAAAACCCAATTATAGTAAATACGTTGTTCTTTCGTTCAAAAGATAACCAAATATGATAAGAAAATCGACAAACATATAACAATACTATTTTGTTTTCCATCGTTTATATACACCGAGAGTAAGAGTATACATAATTTTCACACTATAATTACAGGTAACCTTTCAATTAAAAGTGAGATTTGAAATCAAAACAATAACATAAATTAAAACCTGCTACAACATGTGAATGTAACCGAAAAAATAAACTCTTTTGAAATCTTACACGTGAATTTTATGATAATAGATCGTAGTGCCTAACTAGGAAAACAATGAGTTAATATTTGTAAAAATAATTCAATCGTAAGGCATACATAATATGACGATGGACTCCTAGTTGTCAAATTATGGATTGTATATATATTCAATCTTCTTTCATGTGTTTGTATTGTACATGATCATACAAGACTCTGACAGGTATTGGCACTCAATCTCGCTTTCTGTTGGTAGTAGGTTTAGATGAATAACTGTTATTTTCTTTCATTGTTGATCACCTGTTTTTATTTTGCTTTTATATGGATTTTTAGTACTGTCCCTTCTTGTCTATATTTTCATCCATGTGATACTTATACTTTCCTGAGCCGAGGGTCTATTGGAAACAGTCTCTCTATCCTCGCAAGTTAGGGGTAAGGCTTGCGTACACACTACCCTCCCCAGATCCCACGGTGTGGGATAATACTGGATATGTTGTTGTTGTTGTTGTTGTTGTTGTTGTTTGACCAGAAAGTATAACACTTTTGGCTAAACTAATTAAAATATAAATAAGGTGAAGGGAAAATCCTAATCAAGCACAATAAATTTTAGCTCTAATCACATGCTTAAATAGTAAAGTCCACTAGTGGATAGAACCAATTATGGGGTTACTAAATAAAATCTTTGAAAATAAAAGGAACAATAATGAGCAATAAATATGAAAAATAAAAATAAATATAAATAGGAAGTACGATTCACCCAAATATTGAATGATGTGGATGATTCTTCTCTCTGACAACAACCTGTGACAAATGGATATGAAAATAGACAAAGCTTTCTCGAATCGTGTGAGTGGAAAGGTAGAATAAACAACAAAAAGAATTATTGTGGAAAGGTAAAGTTTTGTATTATATCACAAGAGTTCTTATCAGAGTGAATCTTATGTGCCTTTTGCCCCCTATCTTTTATTATTTATATGGGATATTCTCAAAAAACCCTAAAAAGTACAGCAGAAGGAATATTCAATAGAATATTTCTTTTGGTAATTCTATGACTATACTAACTGTTATTCTTATTCTTCGTTATTCGACCTCGGCTTTAACGGCTTGCTCGACGATTGCTCGTTGTTGGACCCTGATCTACCTCGGCCTAAACGCCCAAGTTGAACAGCAAATTTCTCACTTAACAATCTTCCCACGCCGAATTTCCTTAGCCGAATTTTGGCCCATATAGTTAGTCCCTCCGCTTATCGAGGTCGCCTTCTGGTCGACCTCAAGGAGCGGACTTCTTCAGTGGCAACTAAGGGAAAATTCGAGCGTGGTGGTCGAGTAGGGGTGATCATTGCTGAGATGGTGATGTGTCGCCCTGAGGGTTGTGGTCAATGAAGCTGGTGCAAGGTGATGTCACTACCGCATGTGTCATCATTGTGCATCTTCCCGATGTGTTGCCTCATTTCTCGAGCCCCTATCATTTCGATTCTTGGGCCACTGGTAGTTGTTCGCATCGATTCAAACGCCCTGGCTATCTATAAATAAGGAGGGGAAAGCTTCTCAAAGAAACTTTTGCATTCTCTGAATTCTTCAACCCTGCACTTTGCTTCTCCTTCTTCTTCTTGTGTTCATACTTCCTGCAACTTCTACCGTCACCACCCTTTCTTCATTTTCGGCTCCACCGAGTAATCACTACCAAACGCTGACTAACGTGGCTCTCAACACTGAGACGGTTTCTGACCCTACTCCATCATCGGTGGCCATGAATTCTGGTGGAGGAGAGTTCATGGTAATGGAGGACGAACGATTCCTCACTGTGGAGGAGGTCATTCTTCATAACCCAACGTCCAGGTACGACTTCTCGAATTAACATGCTCACGACCCCGATCGCGTGAGGTCTAAGATGGAGGAAAAGCAGCTAGCCGCCCTTATGGCCAAATATAGCGTTCCTGCTCACGTTGACCAGGTTCCAGCCGGGGACGACATGATTCAAATTCTTCGTTCCGGGTACTGCGCGTTTTATGCTTAGCCGTTCCAAGTGGGTTGTTCTATTCCTCTTCCTCCGTTGGCGGAAGAGTTCTCCCGTTACTACGGCGTCTGCTCGGCACAACTTTCCCCTTACCTTTATAAAGTCTTCCTCATGTTGGCAAAATCTGGCCAGTTGTGGAGTTTCTATCCATTACTTACTTCATCTCTTCAGGCCAAGCTTCTATAGGGGCACAATGATTCACCTTCGCCACCACGAGACCAAATGACTGGTGGCAGGGATGGACGACAAGATGAACCGCCGATTTTGGGTCAACTATTTCTTCGTCAAAATTGAGCACGTGGTGGCGAACCCTAGCGGGTTTCCTGAGCAGTGGAATTTTTCTCGTAAGTGTCCTTGTTAATTGGAGTACGTTATCTCCCTTCTCTTCGTGACTTGTTTTCATTTTCCCCCGTGTAGCCGAGAGACATCCCCCTTCTTTGGTCGCTGATATCAGTGATTGGATGGCCCACGTCCTGCCTCACACCATAGGGATTCGCGACTAGGCGTCCTTTAACAAGAGGTTCGGGCCCAAGCCCTCGACTGGTAAGTCCGATTTCGACCATTACCTATTTCGACCGCGTCGTAATCAAGTTCCTTCTTTTGCTTATGGTTTCCTTTTGGTGTTAGGTCGGAGGGCTTCTAAGAAGGCGAGGGCTCCTGTTCCTGCATTTAGCTAGGCGGTTGCCTCGGCCGGGATGTAGTTTGTGCTGGCCGATTTTGTGCGGAATGCTTCCTCTCAAACTCCGGTGTTAAGCGAACCTGGCCGTCAGATGGTCATTCCATTAGCGGAGTTTCCGGCTTTCCCGGTACTTCACCTAGTTAATGAATCATCTCATGCGAGGAGAAGGCGGCGCCATTGAAGAGGCGAAGATTAGAGGCCGGTGGAGTGATTACGACCACAACCACACCTGAGGGGCCAGTTATTCTATATGTGGAGTCGGTGTTTCCTTCAGTTACGGGGACTGCTCCCCCGCCAGAGGTCTCCGTTGGAGATAGCGGAGGCTGCTACAGAAGGGGCGCGGTTGAGGGAAGCTGAGGTCGGCTCTTTGTCCGCCGGTAGTAGAGGAAAAATGATCATTGTAGATGATGATGAGTCCAGTTCTGATATCGACCCCAAGGAAGTGCGGACATACGAGGAGGGGTTTACTCGGGTAAAAGTGAGGACCGAAGGGTCTACTCGACATATTGTTAACCCCTTAGACTTCTATATGTTGGTCAACACGGAGAGTGTGGTTCCAGCTTTGGCTCCCCTATGCACAGACATCGAGAACATGATTGTGTAGATGTTGAAGGACGTGGACGTGTCACTAGGCATTTTCGGAATGGTAGTGCGAGTAAGTTGTCTCTTTCAGCGTTTTACTTTCTTATTTCCTTTACGTTATTTGTCTTTGTTGACCTCTCTTCGTTTGCTTATCAGAATCTCATTCTGGAGATTGAGAGAGCCCGTCGGGAGGAGAAACATGCGGCTCTCTATAAGAGGATGGAGTCCAATAAAGAGAGTATCGTACCAAGCACTAGTCAACATACTTGGTGAGGACGGTCTATTCAAAACTCTCCGGGACGAACTGAAACAAAATGATGAAGAGTTGAAGGAGAAGGATGATGAGATTGTGAGAGCCATTGATAGGTGCAGCGGGCAGAAGGGACGTTGAGGGCCAAGAATGATGAGCTCGAGGTGAGCAAGGGGGGTCATGGACGAGTGTGTCTACCTCCAGGCTCAAGTGGCATCCTTACGGGCCGAACACGGGTAGAGTGAAGCTAGAGCTAACGGCTCAAGAGACGAGTTGGCTGCCAAAGCTGCGGAGTTGGAGAGAATATAGAAATCCAGAACAGCTACTGTGGCAGAGGCGGCAGCACTAACGGGTACTATCCGCGTCATCAAATCCTAGCAGGCTAGTGAAGCGGAGACATCTGCACTTAAGAAGACGAGGCTTGAAGAGCGTATCAGTGATCTAGAATTAGAGGTCTTAGATCTGAGCGAGTAGATTGTCGTCCTCAAGGTCGAGAAGGCGCATCAACAGGCTTAGTCGTCTACCTCTCATGCTTCCACTTATACAAATGTCCCACAGGATTTGTACGAGAAGTGGATTCATGTTGAGGCTCATCTTGACATATATAGGGGTTTGGTGACGGCTAGGAAAGCTTCTGAGGCGGAGTTTGAGGATGCTCGTGTTAAGGCACGTGCAGCTCGTGACGCTTGTGGCTATGACCCCGATACGCCCGGGGAGGATGATGATGAAGATGACTTGGACGAGCTCAAGCCGCTGCTTGGTATGATGACGAATACTCCAATGGTGAGGTTGTGTTGACCCAAAGGGTCATTTCATGAATTAAGACTCCATTCCAGGCTCATTAGACTTAAAATGATTAATTTTAATTACCTCAATTTGTGTGCGCAGGCCGGGCGTTAAACCAGAAAGCTTTTATGTGAAAATATGAGAAGTTAAAATTTGATTTATAGTTGACTTGGGTCAACATTTTGAGTAAATGGACCCGGATTTGTGTTTCGACGATCCCAGGAGGTCCGCAGTAAAATATGGAACTTGGGTGTATGCCCGAAATTGAATTCCGAGGTCCCTAGCCTTAGAAAAATACTTTTTGAACAAATTATTGTGCTGGTTTCTACAGGAAATAAATAAACGAAATAATATTTTAAATCGTTGGTATCGGGTTCGTATTTTGGTTCTGGAGTCTGGTACAAGTTTGTTATGATATTTAAGTCTTATATGTGAAATTTGGTGAGAATTGAAATTTATTTGACATGATTCGAACGTCCGGTTGAGAAATAGTGGATTTGAAGTGTTGTTGAGAAAATCATGAGTTTTGAGGTTAAATTCGTAGTTTTGATGTTATTTTGATGATTTGATCGCACAAACAAGTCCATGTGATATTTTTAGACTTGTGTGCATGTTTGGTTTGGAGTCCTGAGGGCTCGGGTGAGTTTTGGATAGGCTATGGAATAATTTTTGAACTTAAAAATTTGCTGGTTTAACTGATGACTTGTTCAGGTCTCCGATCTCGCATTTGCGAGATCAGGCTTCGCAATTGCGAAGCAGGTAGACCTGGGAAGTGCGACACTTTTAGTCGCAAATGCGAAATCAGCATGGGAAGCCCATGTTCACAAATGCGAACCACCCTTCAATTTTGCGAAGGGACCAGAATTCACAAATGTGACGTTTTTTGTCGCAAATGCGAAGGCTGCATAATTTTGAAGGGTTCCAATTGCGAACCCCTGATCGCAATTGCGATAACTGCAACCTATAAAGTGGGATTTAAGACGAGATTTTCACCCATTTTTAAATTCTTTCAAACCCTAAACCTCCATAGACGATTTTCTAAAGATTCAAACTTCTCCAAATCATAGGTAAGTGATTCCAAACTAATTCTTTTTCAATCCTTAACAACTTTTAACAAGTTTTCAACCTAGAATCTAGAGTTTTCATGGTAAAAATTGGAATTTTTGGGTAGAACTTAAGAATTTCAAAATTTGGGAATTTAGACCTCGAATTGAGGTCGGATTCCAAAACCAATTGTATATCCAGGTTCGGGGGAGAATGGGTAAACGGGTTTTGGTCTGAACCTCGAGTTTACACCAAGCGGGCCCGGGGTCGATTTTTGTATTTTGATAAGAAAATATTGGAAAACCATAGTTTTTCATTAAATTTAATACCTTTAGCAATGATCAATGATATTGAACCAATTGTGAATATATTCGAGCGGGTTAGAGGCAAATTCAAAAGGAAACGTTGTGCTAGAGCAGTGATTTGCTTGTGAAATTGAGGTAAGTGCTTGGTTTAACCTTGACTTGAAGGAATAGGAATCCCCAACTTAAATGCTGTGTGAAATTGTGTGTGTGTGGTGTATAGGTGAGGTTACGAGTATCTATGCACTACCAAATTATTTGTTGAACATGATCCCCTCCCCGGTTCCAATTTAATTGATCCATGGCTTAATTGTTTTGTAATCATTTATGCCTACATGGCTACTTGGTTTTGTCAACTTGTTGTTAAATATTGTTTCAAGTATTTTGGAAGTGTTGGTTGTTCTATTGGTTTCATTGTGATACATAAAAGGATGATTTGGTTGACAGTGTTTTACTATATATTCTGGTTGGTTTCATTGTGAAGTGATAATTGATGAATTTTATGAATAATACAACTTTCTATTTACAATTGTTGAGACAAAAATATTGTGAAAGGCTTTGACCTGAATTTTGAAATCTTTTACAAATAAAGTGATGTGATTGTCTGGGGGGGGGGGAGCAGGTTGCACGCTGCAACAATAAGTGATAAGGGTGGACAGGTGGGATCGGGTTGCAAGCCGCAACAGGAGAAATAAGGGTGTATATATAGGGAGGAGCAATAAGGGTGGACAGGTGGGAGCAGGTGCGCGCCGCAACAACGAGCAATAAGGGAAGACATTTATGTTTTACTGATTTTAAACACAAAGATTTGAAAACTTACTATTTTACTCTATTGTTTCTCATATTATGAACTTACGGTTATTTTAAAGTGAAATTTGGAAACTTATGTGAGAATTGGTTATAGTTGAGACCTGGAAAGGTGACTGAGTTATTTTATTTATTGTTACAGATTATTGTTTTGTTTAGTCTAGAGTTTCCTTCTTGCTTTATTATACATTGTTCACATGTTATATTATATATGCCCCGCCATAGCCTCGTCACTACTTCGTGGAGGTTAGGCTCGGAACTTACTCAGTACATGGGGTCGGTTGTACTGATACTACACTCTGCACTTCTTGTGCAGATCCAAGTACCGGCCAGAGCTAGGTGAAAGTAGTAGCTGGTATCATTCGTACGGAGACATGAGGTAGATCTGCCGGCGTCCGCAGATTCCTGGAGTCTTCTCTTTATTATTTAGATACTGTTTTATTTCATTCAAAATAGAGATACATTCTTTCAGCCCAATTATTTGTAGTATTATTTAGTAGTTCGTGAATTGAGACACCAAACGCTGGGTAGTTATATAGTTAGTATTAGCTCGTTTTCGTATTATTAGTATTTCTATTATTATTCATGAAGTCATTTATTGGAAAGTATTAGATTTCTTTTTATGTTAAATTGTTCTATATGCTTAAGTAAACTTGTAAAAGAAAAGGCTAGTTAAATTCTAACACTGGCTTGACTGGCGAGTATGGTGCTAGGCACCATCACGATCCCGAGGGTTGGGAATTTGGGTCGTGACAACTTGGTATCATAGCACTAGGTTGCCTAGGTCTCACAATTCACGAACAAGATTAATAGAGTTTGAGGATCGGTACGGAGACGTCTGTACTTATCTCTCAGGGGATATCAAGTTAGAAACAAACTCATTTTTATTTCTACTCTATCGTGCGGTTCTTGTTATCTCAAATACTGATAGAACTCTTCTATTCTCTCACAAATAGAGAGAATACGTGCTTCTTCTTTCGCTGACCAATAATCAGGTCCCCCAGCAGCAGCAGCTCCTACTAAGGGGCAGAGGCCGAGGTCGTACCGGGGGCAGAGGCGCCGAGGCAGGGTCAGGACTCAGCCCATTGCTCAGACAACTTGTAACATGGTTGTCGAAGAAAAACTTTAAAGGCTCAAAGGGGTTGACTAAGGAAAATATGCACGTATAGGAAATTTTGGCACAATGGCAGTCCAAGGAAGGCCTAATATCATTCTTCAGACCAAGTTATTGTAGGATTTCATCTGGAAGCACATTCTGGGCAAGTTCTAAACTACAGATGGGAACTCACAGTGCGGAAGAAATGAAATCTAACAACTTAAGTAAATAGTATTACAAAATCCATAGCAACAACCCCCAAAATCTGGTGCCACAATTTCACGGACTGTCTAAGATTGCTACAAATAAAGTCTGAATAAACAAGGTACTACTGTCTCGGAAATACATAAAGACAGGAAAAGAAGAGAGATAGGAGGTGACGCCAAGGCATGCAGACACCTGCAGGTCTACCCCAGTGCCGCTTGGTGGACTGAAGGAAGCCTCCTCGATCAGTGTCCACTAGTTCCGGTACCGAGATCTGCACAACATAAAGAAGTGCATGTGTAGCATCAGTACCACCGACCCCATGTACTAAGTAAGTGTCGAGCCTAACCTCGGCGAAGTAGTGACGAGGCTAGGACACGACAAATAATATCACCTGTGCAGTCTAAATAAAATATAACAGGAAATAACAACAAGACATAAACAGTTAAGTACAATAACGGGGAAACATGCTGGGGAAAAGGGGTAGAAAATGTTGAAATGACAGAGCGAAGCAGCAGCTCAAATATCAAAAATAACAACGAGGATTAACAACACGAAATAATCAAGTGAAAAGAAACGGCACGGAATGTCCCCTCGTGCTAAAGTATCATAAACACGGCACGGAATGTCCCCTGGTGCATAAAACATCACAATCACGACACGGAATGTCCCCTCGTGCATAAATATCATCAACACGGTACAAAATGTCCCCTCATGCATAAATAAACATAAACATGGTACGGAATGTCCCCTCGTACATAAATATCATAAACATGGCACGGAATGTCCCCTCGTGCATAAATATCATAAACATGGCACGGAATGTCCCCTCGTGCATAAATATCAACAACACGGCACGGAATGTCCCCTCGTGCATAAATATCAATCACACGGCACGGAATGTCCCCTCGTGCATAAATAAACATAAACACGGTGAATGTCCCCTCGTACATAAATATCATAAACATGGCACGGAATGTCCCCGCGTGCATAACTATCAAAAACAACAGTTTGGCAAGAAAATCAACAATAAAAGACCATAAATGCAAAGGAATAATCAACAGAAAATAATACCGTCCCGGCAAGGGACACAACTATAACCAATACTACACACGTGTATAGTTTAACAAAATGTCTCTCAACCACTCAAGTACTCAACAGTGTTCATAACCAAGAATTTCCCTCAAACGAATAACTGCTAAATCGATATTAAATCCATAACACAATAAAACTCAATGAAAATCACATAATTGCTCATATTCGACTCACGGGCATGCTTGTCCACAACGTATAGGTACTCGTCACCTCACCTATACATTGGACATGAAAAAAAAAAATAGCAAATAAGACTCAATACCTATTCCCTCAAGCTAAGGTTAGGCCAAACACTTACCTCGACTTCAATGATCAAGTCAAGCCTCTAGCACCGCTTTTTCTTTCGAACCCGACTCCAAATCAATCGTATCTAGACATAATCGACTTAATAACATCAAAGGCTAAACAATTCAATTCCAATGCTTAATTATAGAATTCCCAATATTCTTCCTAAAGAGCTAAAAATCGACCCCGGGCCCGCTTGGTCAAAACACGAGGTTCGCACCAAAATCCGATCACTCATTCACCCACGAACCAGAATATATAATTTGTTTTGAAATCCAACCCCAAAACGAGGTCAAATTCCCAAATAATCAAAAAGCTCTAACTCTACCACAATCTCTAATTTTCTACCCCTAATCTCATGATTTTAGGCCTAGAATCTAATGGGTGTTGATAAAAATGGAAGAAAACTAGGTTAGGATTACATACCTATGAAGCTATGGTGAAGAAGTTCTTTAAAAATCGCCCAAGGAGGTGTGGAGAAGAAGAAGTTGTGAAAAATGGGTGAAATCCCGCGTGTGATTCTGTTTTTGGACTTGAAGGATAACTGGGCAAATTTGTTCTTCGCATTTGCGGGCCCCTGGCCGCGTTCGCGAAGAGCTACGTCCGCGAGTCCTTGGTCGCGTCCGCGAAGATTTAGCCTTCCAGTTGTTATTCCCATTTTAACACGGGTCAAACTAGAGTATAACATATTGGTAATTCTGAAGGTTTAATTAATTAAGAGAGTCGTCACCTAATTATTTTAATGATGAATTAGGACACTAATTTTAACTAAGTAGTGCTTAAAGTTAACTCTGTTTTATATGGTCTTAACCTTAGAAATTCTAGATAAGGGTTCTAATTAATCCTATAGGGAAGGTTATTAAGGCACCCTATATGATCCGTTAATAACGGTTAACCGACCAAACTTAGGTTAATAAAAAGTTTTATCACAAAATATAAGCAACAATAACTCATAGTGAGATATTAGTATCTGAAATTATTAAATGATCAAAAAAATGGGATGAGAAAGCATTGACTAAATTAGCCAAGTAACTAGTATCATTTGAAAAGTAAGTTTTTCAGATAAATATTCCTTTTGTTAAAAAGTAAGCATAGGCTTCGTGTCATTTTATCTTGGCGAAATCACATCTTCATTAGATGATTGAAATCAACTTCCAAAGATAGACTCAAAGAGTTTGTAAAAAAAATAAAAAATCATTTGTTCACACATCTACTTCCAAAAATACTTAGCTGACTCTCTTGAAACCAACTTGACTTCTCACATAAAAAAAGTGTTTGAAGTAAAATATTAAGCTTACTAGAAAATGAATACTCTAATGGCAGCTAAGTAAAAAAGTTATCAGATTTCCGATCTTAGATTCGTTATTCTAATTACCATATCCTACGTGATATAAGTGCAACAAAGAACCAAAATAATTAAATTCAAATTTGAGATAAAACCCAAATACACAACAATCGCAAAAGTTAGATAAAATGAATGGCAAAAGAATTAAAAGAAGAAGAACGCCATAGGCGCCCCAAGCGTTTCGCTTGTTTTTCTCGCTATCCGTTGTTCTAAGGAAGATGGTATGTAATGTGATGACCCCCATGCAGTGGTAGTAGCGTTGAGTCCTTGTAAGACTCCATTGCGAGAGTCTCGAATTAAGACTCCATGTGTTCCAAAGTGTACATGCAAAGAAAGATTAGAAATTAAGGAAACTAATTCTCATTAATATATGAAAACCAAAATAGGAGAATCATAAAATGACTTAGACCCGTCATGAAACTTACATATGCTTTAACAGTACTTCAACAATGGCATTATAATGAGATTCTAAAGAAAATGCTACTAATAAAGCCATTTGGCTTATGTGAAAATTAAAACTCAAAATGTTACTATTGCAAATTAGCATCATTTTAAACAACCCGTGAAACTAACTAAATTGTTGAGTGATAAACTATATTAAAATAAGTAATTCGAGTTTTATGGATAAGAAAACTAAGTACCGGGTGTCTCTAATAACATTACAAAATTATACTTTCTTCAAAACAAATCAAGTTTCTATCATATAAGAAGCTAGCTATAATATTAGTCAAAGATAAGTATTATCCAAGCAAGCAACTCTAATCACGATCTCTAGTAAACTTTCAATTTCCAGGTTCAACCAAATTCTAAACACAAAGATGATTTCATAACATTATTAATATACTTTCTCTGGCAGCAAATCCCAAAAGTAATGACTTGTTAGGTTTTAGGAAAAATAAGACTTCTACAACATACAATACTTCTCATAATCCAATAACATTATGAAGAAATCTTAATCAGTGTCTACTAGTTCACAAATAACATGAAATACGTTAAATGAAAGCATGATAAATTCTTATTTCATAGTTCCTCATCAAAGAAAACTAACACTTATTTTACTACAGAATTCAAATATTATTTAGAGCAGATAAAAGGAAAATGGGAGATCACTGACCTTTTACGGTGCAGTGAACGGGGCGTCGTCAAGAAAATCTACTAATTCCGACTTTCGATCAACTCTTTTGGAAGATCGTCAAATGCCGACTTTTCGCAAGGCTCTAGACTAGAAAGAGATCAAAAGGCAGAAAAAAATTAAAGCTAGACTTTTTAGAATATGAAGGAAAATAACTATGAATAGTTAGCCCAAACAGTAAGGGTTTAGGGAGATAGAAAGCGGGGGCGGCCAACTCCTCCAAGTTTTTTTTTTTTTTTGGAGTAAAATGGAGGCTCAAGCTTTTTGAAACTAGTATGGATTGCAAGAATTTATAGAGAAATTCTAGGGTTCCTCAAGGGCTGATTTGGGCGGGATTATGGTTCAAAAAATTGAACATTGAGATCCGAACGTTACCTTTTGAAGAGCTCAGCAGAAATCAAAAGAAAACATGAGATTCCTTGGTCAAAGGCCTGAGCTTTCAGGGATTTGCTTCAGATCTTTCACCCAAATGGTAGGATATGCTCTGTTGTGAAAGAGTGAAGGTCAAGGCTTAGCAAAAATTGGAGAAAAATTTCAAGAAAATGCTCAGCCATGGCAGAGAGTGAAAGAGACGATGGAGAGGAAGGGTAAAGGGGGCCAAAGTTTGTCTTGGAATTTGCAGAGAAATGTCACCGCTTAATTAAATGTATGAATCCATATAAAAATCAGATTTGGGCTCTACAATTGGGCCAAGTGAGTTGAAAGATTTGGACTTAAGAATGACCGAAAATGAGCTTAGTTCTCAAGGTCTTGGACTTCTACTAATAATAATAATAAGTTGTTTGACATGTCTAACAATGAAATTTTTTATATTAGATAGTTTTATAGTGCTCAAGTAAAATTATTATGAATTAAAATGGCAAAATCTATTTTAGTATGTAACCGCTATAAAATGAGCATGCAACTAATATATAAATAAATAAAATAAATATTTTATAAATACGAGTATGATTAATGCAATAAGAGAGAGATATTTGCAAAGAAAATATCATTGATTGATTAATTTTGAATAATTCGAGCGATAGCATCTACAACAATATTAATAATAGTAATTAACAACAACAACAATAACAACAACAACAACAACAACAATAATAAGAATAACAACAACAACAACAACAACAACAACAACAACAATAATAAGAATAACAACAACAACAACAACAACAATAATAAGAATAACAACAACAACAACAACAACAATAACAATAATAAAAATAACAACAACAACAACAACAATAACAATAATAATAAAAATAACAATAAAAATAATAATAATAATAATAATAATAAAAATAACAATAATAATAATAATAATAATAACAACAACAACAACAACAACAACAACAACAACAACAACAACAACAACAACAACAACAACAATAATAATAATAATAATAATAACAACAACAACAACAACAACAACAACAATAATAATAATAATAATAATAATAATAATAATAATAATAATAATAATAATAAGAAGAAGAAGAAGAAGAAGAAGAAGAATTCGTCTAAATTGTACTAAAAATAACAAAAATTGGGCGTCAACACCAATCTTACGCGTTCGCGAGCCATTGGTCACGTTCGCGAAGAGTCATGGTTACCCAGCCCCCAGACCCCCTATTGAACTACGCGTTCGCGTGAGGCATGTCGCATTTGCGTAGAGCATTACCCCCAAGGCTCCGCGTTCGCGACCAATGCCCTGCGTTCGCGTAGGGTAAAATTCTGCCCCACCCATTTGCACATCGCGATCGCACAAAGTAGACCGCGATCGTGAAGGTCAAAGACCTGGGCACCAGATACATCATTTGACACCAGATTTTTACCAAGTTTCACACCCCGACGCCTACCCGAAACTCACCCGAGCCCTCGGGGCTGAAAACTAAATATGCACACAACCTCAAAAACATCCTACAGACCTATCCGTGCGATCAAATCGCCAAAATAACATCATAAACATCGAATTAAACCTCAAAATCAATGAAATTTTTCAAAACCTCTTTAAACATCAAACTTTGCATTTAAGGTTAGAATCACATCAAACGGATTCCGTTTATTACCAAACTTCACAGACAACACATATAAATCATATCGAACATGTACCGGGCTCCAGAACCACCATACGGGCCCGATACCGCAGGATTCACATAGCATTTCACTTTCAAAAACCTTTATATTTTTCAGAAAATAATTTCTTTTAAAAATTCATTTCTCAGAATTCGATTCCGGGCATACGCCCAAGCCCCATATTTTCCTACGGACCCTCTGGGACCGACAAATCACGGGTCCAGGTCCGTTTACCAAAAATGTTGACCAAAGTCTCCTTTGTTAAAATTTCAACACAAACTTTATGTTTTTATCAGTTTTTCACATAACAGCTTCCCGATTACACGCCCGGACTGCGCACGCAAATCAAGGTGAGATAGAAGGAGGCTTTCATGGCCTCAGAACACAGTTTAATCTAGAAATACACGAGATGACCTTTTGGATCATCACAATCTCCACCTCTAAAACAAATGTTCGTCCTCGAACTGACATAGAAAGGTACCTAAATCGGGAAAAAGATGGGGATATCGGCTCCGCATATCGGACTCGGACTCCCAATATGGCTAATATTGCTATTGGATCCTCCTCATAAGTCAGATTCTTGTCCAACTAGAAACTGCTGAAGTCTAGCACATGAGACGGATCGGCAATATACTTCCGAACCATAGATACATGAAACACCAGATGCACGACTGATAAACTCGGTGGTAAAGCAAGCCTGTAGACCACCTCTCCTACCTTCTCAAGAATCTCAAAGGGACCAATGTACCTAGGGCTCAACTTGCCCTTCTTTTCGAACCTTATCACGCCCTTCATAGGCGACACCCGAAGCAATACCTGGTCTTCAACCATGAATGCCAAATCACGAACTCTGCCTTTTGCGTAACTCTTCTGCCTAGACTGAGCTGTACGAAGCCTATCCTGAATGATCTTCACCTTATCCAAGGCATCCTGAACTAACTCTGAACCCAACAACCTAGCCTCTCTCCCGGCTCAAACCACCCAACTGGCGAGCGACACCTCCTACCATACAACGCATCATAAGGAGCAATCTGAATGTTCGACTGATACCTGTTGTTGTAGGCGAACTCAGCTAAAGGCAAAAACTGGTCCCATGAACCTCCAAAGTCAATGACACATGCCCGCAACATATCCTCTAAGATGTGAATAGTACGCTCTGACTGTCCGTCCGTCTGAGGATGAAACGTTGTGCTCAACTCAACCCGTGTGCCCAACTCACGCTGAAATAATCTCCAGAAATGGGAGGTAAACTGAGTACCTCGGTCAGAAATAATGGACACGGGCACACCATACAGGCGAACAATCTCCCTGATGTAGATCTTTGCCAACCTCTCCAAAGAATACGAAAATGATACAGGAATGAAGTGTGCCGACTTGGTCAGCCTATCCACAATGACCCACACCGCATCAAACATCCTCTGAGTCCGTGGGATCTCAACTACGAAATCCATGGTAATACGCTCCCACTTCCACTCGGGAAGCTCAATCTGCTGCATCAAACCACCGGGTCTCTGGTGCTCGTACTTAACCTGCTGACAGTTCAAGCACCGAGCTACACATTTCACAATATCTTTCTTCATCCTCCGCCACCAATAATGTTGTCGCAAATCCTGTTACATCTTTGTGGCACCTAGATGAATGGAATACCGGGAACTATGAGCCTCCTGCAATATCATCTCACGAAGTCCATCGACATTAGGCACACAAATACGGTCATGTATTCTCAAGACTCCATCATCATCAAAGGTAACCTGCTTGGAACCTCCGTGCCGGACCATATCTCTAAGAACACATAAATGACGATCATCATACTGCCGGTCTCGAATACGATAGAACAATGAAGAACTGGCCACAGTATAAGCCAAAACACTGCCAGTCTCAGAAACATCCAATCTCATGAACCGAATGGCTAAAGCCTGAACCTCTAAAGCAAGCGATCGCTCCCCGACCGGTATATAAGCAAGGCTACCCATACTAGCTGACTTCCGGCTCAAAGCATCGGCCACCACATTAGCCTTCCCCGGATGATATAAGAAGGTAATGTCGTAGTCTTTCAACAGCTCTAACCATCTTCTCTGCCTCATATTCAACTCTTTTTACTTGAACAGATATTGCAAACTCTTATGATCTATGAACACATCACATGACACATCATACAAATAATGCCTCCAAATCTTCAATATGTGGACAATGGCTGCTAACTCTAAATCATGAACCTTCAACTGACGTGAAGCATAAGCTATAACCTTTCCATCCTACATCAACACTCCACCAAGTCCAACCCGTGAAGCATCACAATACACGGTATATGGCCCTGAACCTGTGGACAAAACTAACACTGGTATCGTAGTCAAGGCTGTCTTGAGCTTCTGAAAGCTCGCCTCACACTCATATGACCACCTGAACTGGGCACCCTTCTAAGTCAACTTGATCATCGGGGTTGCAATAGATGAAAATCCCTCTATTAACTGGCGATAATAACCTGCTAAGCCCATGAAGCTCCGAATCTCTGTAGCTGAAGTGGGTCTAGGCCAATCTCTGGCTGCTGAATTCTTCTTGGGATCCACCTGAATACCCTTGGCCGACACAACATGGCCCAAAAATGCAACTGAACTCAACCAGAATTCACACTTCGAAAATTTGGCATACAACGACTGTCCTTCAGAGTTTGGAGGACGACTCGAAGGTGTTGCTCGTGCTCCTTCCGATTGCGAGAGTAAACCAATATATAATCAATGAAAACAATAACGAACGAATCCAAATAGGGCCTTAACACTTGGTTCCTCAACTCCATAAAGGCAGCTGGGGCATTTGTCAACCCAAACGACATCACTGCACTAACATGGTACTCGCAACTGCCCACACGACCCATAAAACCATTTGAGGAGATGGCCGACAAGTTCGTCACCGCCCATGCCGGGGCCAAGAAAGCAGAAGCCAAGGTGAATGATATATTCTCCATTAAACAGTCACCTGCGAAGGACTCAGGGACTTCCTCGCCCGGTTCAATAGAGTGATAATGACCCTTCCAAATGTGCCAGAGGGAATGGCGGTAGCACTTTTCCAAAACAAGCTAAACAGGAGCGGATCGAGGGCGACCAGAAAACTGTTTTGGGTATAGCATGTGGTGCGGCCTCATCTCTATACGGTTGTTCCACAAACCGGCCGGCATCCCGCTTTGGTGGGAGTTTTGGGGCGCTCGGTATCTTGTCCACCCTTTCTTGGTGCTCTCTCATTTAGTCGCGGAGTGTTTTGTTCTCATTTTACATCTCCTCCATTTTCCTTAGGATAGAAGCGATGGCGTCATTACCTGCATCATAAACAGAGTGAGTGATACGTGTTGAAGGAGGGGGGACGTGCTGCTCATTGGTTGTTGTTGTGATGTCGACTCGTGCATCCTCCCTGCTTGCCTTTTGAGCAGGTTTGTCGAGTATATTGTTCAGTGTACTCGTTCTCCATGTTTATAGTAGTTTTTTTTACTGCTGGTGGTGCTTCTTCCGTCGTGGACGTAGAGGCTTATTTTCCATGGGAGGCAGCAACACTGCCATGAGGGGGGTGAACCGCTTCGCCTGGGTGAAGCGCTTGGTGTCACATTCTCCTCGTCTTCTCTGTGAACCTATTGATGGTGTTTAGGAGATTAGCGGTAAGGCCTGCCACTTTCTTCAGTCTTTCTTCTCCATTTCCTGCCATGTTAGATCGTGCAAGTAGGGAAAAGAAGGCTCTATATTTCGCTGTTGGTGTGTTTTTTGTAGATCTAGAAAAACTATGATTTTGACTAGAAAATTCCCCACATACAGCGCAAAAAAGTTTGACCAAAAAGTATAACACTTTTGGCTAAACTAATTAAAGATAAACAAGGTGAAAGGCAAATCCTAGTCAAACACAATAAATTTTAGATCTAATCACATGCTTAAACAGTAAAGTCCACTAGTGGATAGAACCAATTATGAGGTTATTAAATGAAATCTTTAAAAATAAATGAAGGGACAATAATGAGCAATAAATATGAAAAATGAAAATAACTGTAAATAGGAAGAACGGTTCACCCAAATATTGAATGATGTGGATGATTCTTCCCTCTGACAACAACCTGTGACAAAAAGAAATAAAAACAGACAAAGCTTTCTCGAATCGTGTGAGTGGAAAGGTAGAATAAACAACAAATCGAATCACTATGGAAAGGTAAAGTTTTGTATTATATCACAAGAGCCAACTTTTCCCAATAGTTCTTATCAGAGTGAATCTTACATGCCTTTTGCCCCCTATCTTTTACTATTTATACGGGATATTCCCAAAATATCCTAAAAAGTAAAAAGTACAGCAGAAGGAATATTCAATAGAATATTCTTCTTGGTAATTCTGAGATTATACTAGTCGTTATTCCTATTCTTCGTTACTCGACCTCGACTTTTTACGGCTTGCTCGGCGATTGCTCGTTGTTGGACCCTGATCGACCTCGGCCTAACCGCTTAAGTTGAACCGCAATTTTCTCACTTCATAATTTTCCCACGCCGAATTTCCATAGCCTGATTTCGACCCATACAGTATACAAGACTCGACTTGGTCTTGCCTTCTTCGCCCTCTTGGAACTTGGAAGTTAACGAGGTAACCATTCATATAAGATTTTATAGTCAAATAATTTTTATACTATCAGATCATTTAAAAATATAAAAAGTAATTATTCAAAATAAAACGAGATTAGTAGTCTGAGAAATAAGTTAGGCTACCTGCTAAAAGGTTAAAGTACAATGATAATTGTGTAAAAGTTTACAGTTAGTATATACAAGCTAGATTCTTTTTTTTTTCCGTCTTACATGTAACAATATAAGTTATATACATCGACGCTATAAAATACTTGCACAACCAAAACAGACAATCCAAAATACTTACCATGAGTATTGAACAATTAACTAATTCTAGTAAGTAGTTAATGGTGTTCACTTTCAAAACTTGTTTTTATACCAGAAAACACCTTTATTTTGAGATCCTTAATTTATCTTTCTCCACATAGATGCATTCCTTAAATTCCCTCCATATTGCCTTATGAATTGGGGTACCAAAAAAATTGGTAATATTCTCCTAATAATGGCTTAATATCTTTGGTTGCCTCCACTGCATAGTAGTGTGGAATGGCTGAGAAGGCACAACACGAGTATCTACAATGTGGTGGACGACCTTATTTAGCACACCATAGTTTCTGTCTACCGTCCCCACTCGTAGGAAACTACTGAATTGTTGTTGTTGTTGTAGTCTCTGGTCTACGGTTAGATAGAGCTCCTTAATTAATCCCACTCGGATGAATCATAACATGGTGATGAAGGGTGAATACGGTGCAAAAAAGTGACTTAACATAAACAAGCCGTTCATATAATGGTGGGGTACCCCATAGATGCCTGAAGTCGAGACCTCTGATTAAGGATAGTGGAATCCAAATCATACATCACACGACATAGTGGTGAAAGTGTTCGATTAATTGCTCGAGATTAAAGAGTATTATTCAGGAGAAATAAGTCCTAAAAAATTGTCAAAATTAATAAGCATTGTTTGCTTTAAAAATCCATAGAAAATGCACAAATGACTTTACACAACTTACAATATATGCATATAAACAAACCATTTACCCAAAAGAGATATTACTAATCAGCTTACACAGCCATTTGCCCAAAAGATCATGTAGATCAGCTTGCACAGCTTCAAATATATACATATGTAACATACTGTTTACCCAAAAGAGATACAAATTATACACAAATAAACAGACCATTTACCTATTAACAGAGCTTGATTATATATATATATATATATATATTGCTTCATTTCACAGCCAAATATTGCACAAAAAGACAGCATATGACAACCCCTCCATAGCAGTTTTTTCTTCAGTCATAGTTGGAGGTGACATTAGAACAAGTCCTCATTGCAGCCCTATTTGGCATCAGTATCTTCTACTTCTGGCACTAAATCTTGCATCATCTGAGAGCAGTTTAACATGGTCAACATACAAGTGAAGGAAGAAGGTCGACAGTTCGACAGAACTATAGATAAAAAAGGGGCAAAGGTCAGCCCGATGCACTAAGCTCCCGCTATGCGCGGGGTCCGGGGAAGGGCCGGACCACAAGGGTCTATTGTACGCAGCCTTACCCTGCATTTCTGCAAGAGGTTGTTTCCACGGCTTAAACCCGTGACCTCCTGGTCACATGGCAACAACTTTACCAGTTACGCCAAAGCTCCCCTTCGATAGAAATACAAATGTTTATAATTTATGTTCTTGAATTTGTGTTAGAGTACCTTCCAATCATTGTAATCGTATCTCAGGATAAACTGATGGCGTGAAACTTCAAAACGCACACTGCTCCGTGGAACTGAAGAAATTGATTCATCATATACTCATATTACAGATACAAAAGGAATTACAGAAGATAACAAGTGAACACATGATATTTACCTTTAGTCTAATGTTTTAATAGAATGTCTCATACAGAATAGCAGAGTGATTACCTATCTCGCAAAGAAAACGAGAACCAGTTTCGTCAGCGGAAATAGCAGCCTCCCCATTGTGTACTAAAAAGGAAAGTGCAAATAAATTCTCAACAGTATGAGCAAAGGAAGTTCTCCTAAAAAGGAGTTTGTCGAGCATGACACATTTCTTCTTCTTTAAAAGTTCCGATATGGTTGACATATTCTTGTTAACATCAGGTTTATCTTTGGCAGTTTCAGCAGTAATAACCTGTTATAAAGACTCAGCAAATGAAAAATTATTTACCAACCAAACATAGTAAAACTCAAGTTCTTGTGACATTTTCCCTTTTCCTTAATTCAGTATATAACTCAAGTTATTAAAGGTGGAGGAAATGACCAATACCAATTTTGGTCGAGTAACGTAGACTTTCCTCGGAGGCATTTTCCTATAAACTGCAATCGTGTTTGGATACGAATCATAAACTTCAGGTTTCTGCTCTCCACCATAAACCACAAGTTTCCTGGGCTTAAATTCAGTTTTTAGAACTCCAAGCCTGAGAAAGAACGAAAGCAATCACAAATTAACCAAAATGACATTTTCTTTACTATCTTCTTCCGTTTTAAATGAACGAAAATCTTACATCGTCTTGCAACCTTTGCCTTCCATAAACAGAACGGAAACATCAGCTCCAATCTTTTCCCAAGTCACAGCTTTTTGTGATTTTTCAAAGATCAATTTTTTTGTAGCATTCTTCGAACGTCCTTTTTGTAACCCATAGGCTTTAACCAAAGAGGAGATGAACATAGAAGGTGAGATACTACCATGGGAACGTAGTGCGAGAGACTCCACCACAGTATTGGTAAGTCCGAGCAAGGCCTCTGCATCTACCAATTGCTCTCGTGGCCTTTTAACTGGAAAAACCATGTACGCACATTATAAAATCACACTTATAGTTTAGGAAAGAATAATTAGCAGAGTTGTGGAGTCAAGAATATAAGGGGATTTCAAAAAATACTACAATGTCACACTTGGATTAATTTGAAGTTATGACCGAAAGCTATTTTTAAAACACCACTAGAACATTCCCTCGGGTCATGAGGAACAACGTTTAATTATATGTGAAAAGAATTCATTTTTACCTATTTTAACAGTCTAATTTTCCGACGAAGCGGTTTCAATTGAACCCCTTGTCAACATCCAGCTCCGTCCATTGTTAGCTGTTAAAGTGAGGCTCATCTTTATATTATTTTTAAACGATGTCAACCTAATGTGTATGTGTTAGTATAGAATGTGTGTGTGTGTTTCTACAGTTATGTCCCGGATAATTTGACTTATTTCTTACTCATTTGTGGTAGAGGAACACTTTACACACACACACAATGGAGCTAATAAAGTGAAGCATATATACAACAACAACAACAACTACCCAATAAAGTCTCACAAAGTGGGGTCTTGGGAGGGTAATGCGTACGCAGACCTTACCCCTACCCCGATAGGGCAAAGAGGATGTTTCAAATCGACCCTCGGCTCTAAGTGAAGCATATATACCATTGCGATAAACACACACACACAAGGGAGCTGATAAAGTGAAGCACATATACCATTGCGACACACACACACACACACACAAAAGGGAGCTAATAAAGTGAAGCACATATACCATTGCGATACACACACACACACAATAAGGGAGCTAATAAAGTGAAGCATATATACCATTGCGATACACACACACAATAAGGGAGCTAATAAAGTGAAGCATATATACCATTGCGACACACACACACACAATAAGGGAGCTAATAAAGTGAAGCATATATACCATTTCGATACACACACACAAGGGAGCTAACAAAGTGAAGCACATATGCCATTCTGATACCCACACACACACAAAGGAGCTAATAAAGTGAAGCATATATATACCATTGCGACACACACACACACACAAGGGAGCTAATAAAGTGAAACATATATACCATTGCAATACAAGTCATCAACGCCAGTCAGGACAATGTTGAACTTATTTGACTCTGCAGCTCCTATTTCATCTCTCTTCTCTGCATTTCAAGAAACCCCACAAACCAAAAAAAGTAAAAATATTCATCAACAAATAAAAAAGAGCCTTAAGATTGTAGAATCAATATTTAGCAAAAATAGTTAGAAATACCATCGATGATGGTTTTAATCAGAGAGTACTGTGAGCGAACACTGCGACGAACAGAATCAGACTGATGAGTGAAGTCAGTGAACTCATTGAAACTAGCAAGATTATTTAGCCTTTGAGATAGAACATCGATTCTACTTAGTTCTTGATCTCTTTTTTCTTTCTCCCGTTTAACTTTCTTAGCTCTAGTTATGGGACTCATGGCTTTACACTTTCTCTTCTTCTCTTCTTAGAAAATTATATGGAATGGTTTGGAAGTTTAAATAATGAGAATTAAGCAGAAGTGCTTTACTGCATTGGGATATGTGGGAGTTTGAGTATGTAAAGAAGATTAGCTATACTGTTTTTGAATATGAATCTGAAAAGACTTTGTTAAGTACTCAAGTACATGTCATATATCTTGCGATAAGCTTTTACATTTAAGTAGGTTTCAAATATGGCTGTTTAAAATCGGATCGAAACGGTTAACCGTAACCGAACCGAAACCATTCGCTTATTAGCTTATTGGTATCGTATTATTAGAGTAATGGATAGTGAATTGATTGAAATTTTATAGTTAACGGCTTAATAGTTTGGGGGCGGATTACTAAATTTTCTTATCGGATAAACCGTTAACCCGTAAAGAATTTGTATATTTACACTTTACTGTGGATCTTGAAGTAGCAAGAACTCTTAAGCTCGATGTTCATTCCAATTTGTAACTTTCTCACCATAATTTTCAATTCTATCCAGCTCAACAGGTCTGTTAGGATGTGTACAAGAAGTCAGTCAACAAAACCACACATAAAAAAGAATCAATTTCAATATTATATCAAAAAAATTCTATTTGGTTTAGCGATAAACAGTCCGATAACCACCCGATAATCGTTAATCCAATATCAATTCGCCCGTTATCTTATTGGATAGCTAACATATTACTAAATTTATAATCGGATAACTGATAAGCCGAACCGTTAAGCATAATTATCCGCCCGATAAGCACCCCTAGTTTCAAATGCTTACCTTAGTTACCTTGATGTTAGTACATACTCCCTCCGGTCCATTATAAGTGACTAATTTGCTTTTTCATTTTGGTCCAAAATAAATGTTCATTTATATAATCAAGAAAGAATTCAATTTGTTTTTACAAAATAACCCTTATGTACATATCCCTAAAAGGTTTTCTTACTTCTCACATTAAATAATTAATTAAGAGTAGTTTAGTTTTACAATGTATTATTGTATAAAATTTAATATTTTTTAGTAGATATATCAAAAATAAATTAATCATTTATTGTAGATCGGATGAAGAGTAAAAAGAAGAAAGATGACTAAAATGATTAAATTCATACTTTGTGAACAGAGTTACGAAAGTTGACAATGATAACAACAACAACAATTACAAGAAGAAGGATCTTTCGAAAATTCTATTCGGGATATGTTAATAAAATAATATAGAAATTCTATAGACGACAACAACAACAACAATTACTATGTATGGATCTTAAATAAAATGTAAAATCTTCAACGATCATATTATTCATTTAAACTTATGTCAATTAATATTACGAAAAATTTAAATAATCTTTTTAAAAGTTCTTATATTTTTTCTGACATAAAAATATCTAAATAAAGTTAAAGAACAAGATATTCCAAAAATTATGTGTTCATTTTATTCCAACCTGTATCATCACTCTGGAGTTTGGTCTCGAACCTGCGATCTTCGCGTTATTAGCCCGACACTTCTAATCAACTGAGCTAATGGCTCATGCACATTCAAATACAATTTTAATTTTAGTATTTTCAACCTAACTTTAACAAAATAAATAAATGTATATTTTAATGTTCATACGCCATATATATATATTTGAATCAAGCGCATAATGAGATTATTAACCAAAATTATATAAAAATAGCACGGGCTAGTGAGTTTTCGGAATGATCATTCAAAAAAGTCACCAAGTCATTAAAAAATAGTTACTATTTTTCTGCAACAGAGAACAGTCCAGCATAATATTACTGGAGTTCGGTGCACCTGTGTATGAACTTGTAGCATATTATGCTGGAACTTCAACACGCAGAAAGTTCCGGCATCATACACTGGAGATTCGAGCACCTAGTATGAACTTTCAGCATATTATGCTGGACCGATATACTTTGCTGGAGTTCCAGTATACTTTGTTGAAACTCCAGTATAATATTGGAGTTCCAGTATACTTATGTTGGAACTCCATTACATTATACTAGAATTTCAATATATTATGTAGGAGTATTTATCGAATTTTAAACGGCGTTTTCATTCAAATTTATCTTTACGTAAAAAATGACTAAATTTCGATTACTTTTGAAACTGTGTCTCTTTTCGAACGACAACTTGTAAATCTAGCTAATTATAAATTTCTCCCTAAAATCGTTCTACAAAGTTGCATCCACGTCCCTATAAATTCCAAATGAGGTATAAATAAAAAATTTAGGTCAAAACCGCCTCACATTTTATAATGGGGAAGCAAAATGGATAATACAAACAAAAATTGGACCCCAAAACAAAAACATAAAAAGAAAGACTTCTACTTCCTCAAGTAAATTATTCATTCATTTTAGTCCCCACAAAATAACAAAAAATGCTTTCCCACATTTCATCTTCACTCTCTCACACCTCTTCCACCGCCACCGCTTCCTTCCTCCTCCTCCTCCGCCCATCTCTTCGACCCAAATTCCCTTTTTGCCCTTACAACCCCTCCAAATTACAAAAACGACACCCTTTTGTGTTTTCTTCAATGGACTCAGCTGCCACTGTTGATTCAGTTGCTAATGATTTAAAGAAACAAAGCTTAAAAGGAACTGAAAATGGTGATATTAGTAGTAAATTGAATATTGAAGAGCTTAATTGGGATAATTCTTTCGTTCGTGAATTGCCTGGTGATCCCAGAAGTGATAGTATTCCAAGAGAGGTTTGTTTTAATTTGTCAAATATTTTTGTATTTTTATTCAATTTATGTGGTGGTGAGTTAAAGCAAGCTATAGACATTTGTGTAATATGAGAATTTTTAAGTTAAATTATTTCTAAATATAGAAAGATGATGTTGTTTTTGTGATTGACTAAAAAGGAAAGTATATCACATTAGTTGGAACAAAGGAAGTATATTAGTTATAGTGGAAGAATATATTAGAATAACAACAACAACAACAACCCAGTGGAATCTCACGAGTGGAGTTCGGGGAGGGTAGTGGGTACGCAGACCTTAACCCTACTCCGAAGTAGTAAGGAGGCTGTTAACGATAGACCCTTGGCTAAACTAAATAGGATGAAAAGAGACAGTAATATTTGAGTAAGCCAGAAAGAAAGAGAGATAACGTCAGCGTAATAATCAGGGAATAGAGAGAAAGCAATAATAATAAGCAGTAACAATGGTACAGTGCTATAGACACAATAGAGTAATATGGATACAACAAGAGCCACTAGCACCCTAAGACACTACACTATCGGACTAGACTCCTACGATCTAACCTGCAGTCCTAAGCTTACGCTAGCCTCCTACTTCCTAACCTTCAACCTTAATGCTCGCCCTCCACAACTTCCTTAATGGAAGAATATATTTGAAAATTTAGTTTGATAGAGAAGATGTGATAAGAAAGCTCATTTGAATGATTATGCATATTCAAAATGGAACTTTTGTTTGAATGGAGAAATTAGTCCGAATTTCCTGAATTACTCTCTTCGTCCCATTTTGTGTGTCTGTGCTTGCAGAACACGGTGGTTAAGTTGTTAAATTTGACTTATATATATTGTATTAATGGTGGTGGAAGAACATATTAAGGTAATGGTTGAAAGTTAGTTTGGTAATCACATCAAAATTTAAAATTTGATAAGTTGAATTCTTGAATATTGTGAAACCTATGTCAGAGTTGTGTTAAAAATCATGCGTCCAAAATATTAGCGTGTGCCATATAAATTGGAGCGGAGGAAGTATTATATTAGTGAGAGTGGAAGAGAATAATAAAGTAATGGTTGAACTGTTGGTTTGATAGAGAAGACTTCACGCTGAAGTTTAAAACGTGATATGTATAAATGTATTGTGAATTTGAATTACTTAAGTTGTGGTGTGTAGAAATGGAATTATGTCAAATATTCTAGATGCTTCAACGTGAAAAGAATGTCATATAAATCGGGATGGAGGGCGTACTATTTTATCATAAGTAGATAACAAGTTAGGTTTATAATAGAGACTCGTGCTGGTTTATCATAGAATTCATAGATAGCAAAAAGTGGAAAGTAGATATTACCTATGTGATAAACAATGCAGTTTGCATGTAATTTGAAATATCAGTAACTGCAAGATAGAATTCTTTTGTAGGTCATTTATCTGTGTCAAACATTGCGCTTGTAGGTGTTGCATGCTTGCTACACAAAAGTGTTACCCTCTGTAAAGGTTGATAACCCTCAGCTTGTAGCATGGTCAGAATCAGTGGCGGAGTTACTCGAATTGGATCCCAAAGAGTGAGTTTTCAAAAGCTTGCTGAATGTTATGATCATGCTAATTGTGGGTTGATGAAGTTGATATAGACTTACTTATCTTAATCTTTCAGATTTGAGAGGCCTGATTTTCCCCTTATATTCTCGGGGGCATCACCATTGGTGGGAGCGTAAGTTTCTCGAAGATTGTCGAGTTCGTGTTTGAATTTTTTGTAATGAAACAACATCCAAAGTTGGGTTTGATTCTGCAGGATGCCTTATGCCCAAAATTATGGCGGACATCAGTTTGGCATGTGGGCCGGTCAGTTGGGGGATGGTAGGGCGATAACCCTGGGAGAGATTTTGAATTCGAAGTCTCAAAGGTGGGAGCTGCAGCTAAAGGGTGCTGGAAAAACCCCATATAGTCGTTTTGCTGATGGTCTTGCAGTGCTTCGTAGCAGCATTAGGGAATTCCTTTGCAGCGAAGCAATGCATAGTCTTGGAATCCCAACAACACGAGCACTTTGTCTAGTGGCGACAGGAAAAGATGTCCTGAGGGATATGTTTTACGAGTATGTTAAGATTCTTTCTGTTGTTTGATAAGCTGCATAAATCAGTAAGAAATCATCTAGCTAGCCTTGAAATGCATTTTGTGTTCTCTTAATCAACTAATAGCATAGAGCATGTCTATCACTGTTGCTTCAAAAGACAAATCTTCTTCCTTTTGGAAGAATGACACTGAGGAGTTTTATCGTTAAGTTGATGAGAAGCGCTTATAGACTTCTCTCCATGGAGGTTTTGGGTCTGCATAGGAATTCATGTCTTAGAATTATACTCCAGATAATTGTCGTTTCATCTATTGAATATCGTCTTCCTTCTCATGCAGCGGAAATCCCAAAGATGAGCCTGGTGCAATTGTCTGCCGAGTTGCCCAATCCTTCCTGCGGTTTGGTTCTTATCAGCTACATGCCTCCAGGGGTAAAAAGGATCTTGAGATTGTCCGTGCTTTGGCAGATTACGCCATTAGATATCACTTCCCCCATTTAGAGAACATGGCTAGGAGTGAAAGTATATCATTCAACACAGGCGAGGAAGACAATTCAGCTGTGGATTTAAGTTCAAACAAGTATGCAGGTAAAATTATAGGTCATCTTTTAGTGGTGGATTCCCGCCGATGAAAAATTTAATCTCCTTTGTAAGACTGAATATAGTGTGGGGAAGGAGAATAATGGGAGTTGTTCATCGACGACTAATCGTTGTCTCAAACTTCCACATTGTTGGTGACAGTCTTAATCATATTGGGATATTATGCTTCAGATTTTGTGAACTTCATTAAAATTCAGTTTACTTGGTTGTCCAAGTGGATTCGAATCTGAGTGGCACAGGATCTTCATCTATAATCTTAACAAAGCACCAACCCCATAGAATAAATTTCTTAGTCTCATGACAACCCAAAATTGTCATCAAATTCCTTCTCTTTGTAACTTTAATGATATAGTGCTAAATTACTCTCTCTGTGGCACTCTAATATCCTATGCGTAGGCCCATTATATCCAGTAACTTGTTTTTGCCTTGATTTATTGGATATTCATCTTCTTTTTTACTGTTTGTTGGGTGTGTTTTCGCCTTTGTTTTGTTAAAAAAAAAGAAGGAAAAACTTTGGGGGTGGGGGGTGTTGCTGCTACTTTTCTTTGCTATCTTGCTAAACAATATGAGTAGCAAAGACTTGTAGTAAAGAAAAGTAGGTGCCGAGGTCGGTGCATACTTTGACAATTTGCTTTTTCGCATGCGTTGATGAATGGGTGCATTATTTCAGCATGGGCAGTGGAAGTCGCTGAGCGGACCGCTTCAATGATTGCCAGGTGGCAGGGTGTTGGTTTCACACATGGAGTGATGAACACTGATAACATGAGCGTGTTAGGACTCACCATCGACTATGGCCCTTTTGGATTTTTAGATGCTTTTGATCCCAGTTTCACACCAAATACCACTGATCTTCCTGGTAGAAGATACTGTTTCGCGAATCAGCCAGATGTAGGTTTATGGAATATTGCACAGTTTACCTCTGCTCTATCTACTGCGGAGTTGCTAAATGATAAGGAGGCAGATTATGCCATGGAAAGGTATCTTAAAATACTACAATTCGGCCCTTCTCTGTGGTGTTTTCCCTTTGTTATTTGCTCGGTTTTTTCTCTCTTTTACTGTTGACGATGTTTATCTACTGACTTCTTTAGATACGGCAACAAATTTATGGATGATTACCAAGTTATCATGACCAAAAAACTTGGTCTGGTGAAGTACAATAAGAAGTTAATTAGCGAACTACTCAAGAATATGGCCATTGATAAAGTTGATTACACAAATTTCTTTCGATTGCTATCAAACATCAAAGCTGATCCTACAATTCCAGAGGACCAGCTATTGATTCCTCTTAAAGATGTTCTATTGGATATTGCCGAGGAACGCAAGGAAGCCTGGACAACCTGGGTAAAGTCTTACGTACAAGAGGTACGTGACAATGACATTTTTCTTCAAATAACAATGAAACATATACAGCAACAGCAACAAACCCAGTATGTTCCCACCAGGTGGAGTCTGGGGAGGGTAGTCTGTACGCAGACCTTACTCCTACCTTACAGGTAGAGAGGCTCTTTCCAATAGACTCTCGGCTCAGGAAGGGTAATAAGAAGAAGTGGATAGCAATAAAAATAACAATGAAGCATATAATGCAGAAAAATATAGAATACATATAATGAATTTCTCAAGGTTCTTTCTTGTATGTTGGAGATTATTAAGGTGTCACTTTTTCTACTTCGTGCAGCTCTCTACAACTGGTGTTTCCGACGAGGAGAAGAAGGTTTCGATGAATTCTGTAAATCCAAAGTACATACTCAGAAACTATTTATGCCAGACTGCTATTGATGCAGCAGAACAAGGCGATTTTGGGGAGGTTCGACAGCTATTGAAGGTAATGCAATGTCCATTTGATGAACAACCCGGTATGGAGAAGTACGCACGGTTGCCTCCAGCATGGGCCTATCGTCCGGGTGTATGCATGCTTTCTTGTTCCTCATAAGATTTCCACTATGTAATACAAGAGTTTTAACTTGTATATAACAGAAATTTCTTCTTCAATCTTGTATAATGTGTAAAAGGTATAGCCTCTCCATTTGCTTGTTGTCTTTTCCATGTTCTTGTTTTTTGGTCATTAATACGCAACGGTGTATTGTAAGTGGAGGAGTAGCCCCGAAGCCACAATACGAGGATATTCAGTTCTTTCTGCTCAAACATAGAATTTTTTTTTGTTTTTCTATACTAGTACTCTTCTTTGTTTAATCTCTTTCTTTCGTGTAAGTTCACCAGTTGATAAAAAAAAGCACCGTCTAAAAAATAGAATTGACATTGTATAGTCACTCTCAAAATAATAGTCGAAAAAATATATATTTTTTGTATGTCATATGTAAAAAATATACAAATTTTATATACTTTTCTGACTATCAAGTATAAACAATTTCTACCATAAGCAGGTCCCGAAGGTTTAACAACATGAACCATACGTATCAGCTCAGAAAAAAGTTACTATAAATTATAGATTTTCTACCATAAAATTTATTGGGAAAATGACACTATATAGTCACTTTTAAAATAATAATTAAAAAATTTATATATATATATATATATATATATATATATATATATATATATATTTGGTGTGTTATATATAAAAATATACTACAAGTTTATAATCTCTTTTAGCTACCGAATGTAAATAATTTATAGCGCAAGTTAAAAGTGGAAAAAACCCAAAACACCTGTGTTACAAAAAAAAAAAAAAAGTGATATATAACTCAAAAAAAAAAAAAGATCTCGGAAGAGGAGTCGGGTCGGTTTATGATACTTTTGTGGGGGAAGTGCACGGTTAACCACTAATAACATATGTATTTATTTTTAAGCCACTGTTTAAAATGTCTTTAGTCTTTAGCCACTACTTTAATAAATTTTAAACGCCTGGACGAAAATATCCTTCTGCTCATGTCCTTAACTTTTGAACTAAACTTCAGAACTACATGTCCTTAACTTTTGAACTTGAAACTCTAAGTTGAGGACTTCAGGACTATATGTCCTTAACTTTTGAACTTAACTTCAGGACTACTTGTCCTTAACTTTTGAACTTGGAACTCAAACTTCAGGACCAAGCGTCCTTAACTTTTGAACTTGTAAGTCAAAGTTAAGGACCTATTGTCCTTAACTTTTGATCTTGTAACTGTAAGTTAAAGACTGCATGTCCTTAACTTTTGAACTTGAAACTCAAACTTCAGGACCAAACGTCCTTAACTTTTGAACTTGTAAGTCAAAGTTAAGGACCTATTGTCCTTAACTTTTGATCGTGTAGCTGTAAGTTAAGGACAACGTGTCCTTAACTTTTGAACTTGGAACTCAAACTTTAGGACCAAGAGTCCTTAACTTTTGAGCTTGTTAGTCTAAGTTTAGGACTACATGTCCTTAACTTTTGAATTTATAACTCTAAGTTCAGGACTACATATCCTTATTATTTTTTGAAGTATAAACTTTTGACGCTCAGTAAAAATGCATTACCCGCCACGTCGTCAGCTTCCTTAAATCTTTCAATCTTTTTCATAACTCCTGCTATTTATATCTTTATTAATTAAAGCATTAGCCTAACTCTTACTATTTCTCATTTCGAATTCTGATCATTTTACCACTAGTAGTATTGGGATTATCAATTTTCTGAATTAAACAATTATACAGTAGAGAAACAAATGGAAAAGTAGAGAACGGGGGAGTTGCTCATCGGAAATTGTTATCGGCGGCACAGTTCTTCTCCTTAACACATGAAGAGATAGAAGAAAGGATAATACAATCTTTTCATATTAATTTTAATAAACTAGTGGCTACTATTGCTAAGCATTAAAAATGCTGGATAAAAAGTAAATATAACTTTGAAAAGTGGCTACCCTACACATTTTTTACTACTTTTGTTTCATTTCGGGTCGTCTACATTTTGAACTTGTACTATATTATCCAAAAATAATGTCCACTCGCCAGGTCCACTTCCAGCAAAGAGGAGAGTTCTCAATCCACAACTGTAGCTCCATTTTAATTTACAGAGTGAACTGTTCAAGTAAGTTTATTTCTTGATTTCATCTTTGCTTTACACCTCTAATTGTGTGAGAAAAACTTGACAGGCAAGTCTTAATGCAATTATGAAATACAGTTTCTATTTAAAATTTAATATTTCAAGTATGAATCTTGGATTGAGAATCAGATAATTTGGGAATTGATTCAATTACAAATGGAACACAGACACCTTAAATTAGAGACCCTTTTTGATACTCTTCTTGTTGGACCAAAGACTTCATTTTTTTTCTCCTTATTTGATACTCCCTCTCTTCCAATTTATTTGAACCTGTTCGATTGGCATGTAGTTTAAGAAAATATAAGACTTTCGGAATTTGTGGTCCTAAATAAGTCAGAAAAGGGTCTAGAATATTTGAGTGCGTTATAAAAATTTATCATTACAATTGGAAATTTAAGCTAAATTGTTCCCAAATTTAAAAAGAGGTCATTCTTTTTTTAACAGACCAAAAAGAAAATACGTTGACATATACTGCAACAGAGGGAGTACTTAGTTGTTGAATTAGGGTGGGTTCAATTTTTTTTAAAAACTCATCTTTTTGTTTACTGTATTTTATAGTATCTTCTCTCTTCACAGTCCGGCACGGGTCCAAGGAAGGGTTGGACCATAAGGGTCTATTGTATGCAGCCTTACCCTGTATTTCTGCAAGAGGCTGTTTTCACAGTTCTAACCCGTGACCTCCTGTAGTGTAAGCTGGGTACTTAATTGTTGGGTTAGGCCAGTTAATTAAAAAGCAGAGTGTGAAGTTCAGGTGTCTTAAATGACAACAAATCAGCTGGCTTTCCTGGTCACTCTTTTCTGAACAATAAAAAGGGCAGTCCGGTGCACTAAACTCCCGCTATGCGCAGGGTTCGGGGAAGAGCCGGATCACAAGGGCTTATTGTACGCAGCCTTACCCTGTATTTTACAAGAGTAACATGTCAAAATGAAACTGGGGGTGTATGCTGTGATCTGTCTGATTAGGAAATCTTTAGTAAAAGAGAAAGTATCCACACTTCCTTTATACCCTTAATAGTTGTATTATTTGATGGCTCAAGAAAATCGTTTTATGGTTGCTTTAGCGTGGAAGCTGTGAAGGTCGAGTATTAGGGCTGTAGGTTAGGAGGTAGTTGAGTCGTTCCTTAGTTCGTACCTTTGTGAGGCTAGTTTGGTAGGGTTTTTGTCTGAGCAGCTAGTGGCAATGTTGTGTCTTACTACTCTTTCGTTTTTCATAGGGCCGAATCTATTTACTGGTTAGCGTTTTTGCTTCGTACCTATTTTCTAGTTTTCATGATGTTGTTATTTTTTCGTATGGTATATGTTGGTGGTACTGATATTGTCTCTTTTCGTCTTCTTGAGCCGATGGTCTTTCCGAAACATCCTCTCTGCTCCTCGGGGTAGGGGTAAGGTCTGCGTACGCACTACCCTCCCCAGACCTCACTAGTGGAATTTTACTGGGTCGTTGTTGTTGTTGTTGGTCGCTTTTGTGTTTCCCCTTCTCGTGATAAGGATGTTCTATCTGGAATTTGAAGTACCTCATACAAAATATACTCTGGAATTTGAAGTTAACTTATAAAACCTCTCTCATTGATACAATACTCTGTTCTTATAGCCTGTTTGGCCAAGCTTTTGCTTTGGGCCAAAAGTGTTTTTTTGGGCCAAAAGTACATTTGGCAAAAAATTGAGGTGTTTGGCCAAACTTTTGGAAGGAAAAAAAGTGATTTTGGGGAGAAGCAGAAGCAGTTTTGGAGAAGCAGAAAAAAGTAGCTTCTCTCCAAAAGTACTTTTCTGAGAAACACTTTTGAGAAAAATACACTTAGAAGCAGTTTTCAAAAGCTTGGCCAAACACTAATTACTGCTCAAAAGTGCTTTTCAAATTAATTAGTCAAACACAAACTGCTTCTCGCCAAAATCACTTTTTTAAGTACTTATGAGAAAAGCACTTTTCAAAATAAGCTGATTTTAGAAGCTTGGCCAAACGGGCTATTAGTCTCGTTTGAGGCTGCAAGATATAATTTTGACAAAATTCTTTTCTTTCTTAACCACTTCGTAAGCTCCTTTTATTTTTTATTTTTTTGTAAACTAACTTTGTATTACCATGGACATAAGTGATTCTGTCGTTTCCTATTTAACTCTGCTAAACATATTAAAGTCCATCTCTAAAACTGTACTATTATACTTTTCTACGTAGCGTATGCATTTTTGAGTCATATTTTCATGCTGCAACAAATAGGTGCTCTGCTAATTGTTCCAAAGCTTTTGATGCTATCTGGCTTCGTATGAATGAACGATTGATCTATGATTTACGTGAAAAATGAGGCGTAGCGTTGAGGTTTGGAAAATGGGCACTGTGAATTACTTGGAGGCGCTGAAGCTGCAAGAGAAACTGGCATCTGATAGAAAAGCTCGTAAAATTTCTGATACCCTATTGTCTCTGCAACATCCGCCAACATATACCATTGGCAAAAGACAAACGGTTCACAATCTACTCATTCCTGATTCTGAGCTCAAAGCTATAGGAGCAGAACTTCAGTATACACAAAGAGGAGGTGACATTACTTATCATGGTCCTCATCAAGCAATCTTGTATCCGATTATCTCGTTGAGAGATATCGGTTTTGGGGCAAGAAAGTATGTAGAAAAACTCGAGCTAACTATGATCGAATTAGCATCAATGTATGGTGTGAAAGCACAGACGGGACAAAGATGCGAAACAGGAGTTTGGGTTGATAATAGAAAGATTGGCGCGATTGGAGTACAAATTTCATCTGGGATTACATCTCATGGATTAGCATTCAATATGGATCCAGATTTAAGTTACTTTAAGGCTTAAGCATATTGTGCCTTGTGGAATTGCAGATAAAGATGTTACATCTTTGAAAAAAGAGGCAGATATAGAGCTTCCTACTGAAGAGGTAATTCAGAAGCAGTTAATCTCTTGTTTTGCGAGTATATTTGGGTACACTGATGTAAACTTTAAAGATAAGTCAAATCTGTAATTATTTGATAAGCAAAAATACAACACCAACAACAACATACCCAGTATAATCCCACATAGTGGGGTCTGAGGAGGGTAGTGTATACGTAGACCTTACCCCTACCTTTGTAGAGGTAGAGAAGGTGGAGGTAGAGAGGATGTTTCCAATAGACCCTCGGCTCTGGCATTTGATAACTTGGCAATAGTCAATTATTTCTTTCGTATACGCAGACCTTATCCCTACCTCTGTTGAGGTAGAGAAGATATTTTCAATAGACTCTAGACTCAGGCATTTGATAACTTGGCAATAGTTTATTATTTCTTTCTTTTCTTCCTTTTTAACGATGGTATGGGCTAACTTGTGTGTACCTCGGCTGTTCTTCTAGGTACGTGAAAAATATGTTGCGTGGACTTTTAAAAATGCTGCTGCAACCGTATCGGTTCCTCCAAAAATATACTACTTTTGCAGGATCTAACACGCATCCAGCGATATTTTTGGAGAGTCCAAACAAAACATAGCCTGAAAAAACAAAGTTTTGTAACTGAAAGAAAATAACTCAACTATTAATATTAAAACTAGCTAGGGCTGTTTCTTCAATTCCATGTATTCATTTGAGCCGCCTTTTAATTCATGATTACGGCGTAAAGCACTATTCTTTTCCCCGATAATTATAACTTTCTTTTTGGGTAGAAAGAGCATTTTATTCAGTACTAGATAGTAGCATTACATGGTATGCGGGGCGCGTATCCGGTGTACGTTAACTCATAGCTTTCGCTCATACCTTGTATTATTGTCTAATAATTCTTAAATATGTACAAATAATAAATTGTGGATCTTTGGCGTAATTGATAAAGTTGTTGTCATCTGACGAGGATGTCACATGTTCGAGCCGTGGTAATTACGGGTGTTCATGGTTCGGTTTGGATCGGTTTTTCCCTAAAAAAGAAACCAAACCAAATAAGTCGGTTCTTAAAATGTTGGAACCAAATCAAACCAAACCAATTAAGTCGGTTTTTTAGCAATTGATTTTTTTATTGGTTATTTATCTGGTTTTTTTTTTATTATGAGACATACACTACCAAACACATATTCCGGGGACTACATTTTCGATGTAACACTATCAAATCAATTGCTCTTTGAAAATCTATCGTTTACCATGATATATTGAATCAAATTGTGATGAATAATTTAAGTACTCAATTAAAAATTGATTACTTTTAACATGAAATAATTCGTGTACTTAGCAAAAGCAAACTACCAATCAAACTTGAATGTAAAGGCAAAGAATTAGATTCTTGTAATAGCAAAGAACTCGAAAATACAAATGACTAATATGTACCATAACATTTTAGAAACTTTATATAAAAATATTCATATATATAGGTGTAATAATAAATTTAAATAGCCACTTAGTCGGTTTGGTTCGGTGTTTTTCGGTTTATTTTTTATTAAAACCAAAACCCCAAACCAAATTTGACCGGTTTTTAAAATTCAAAATCAAAACCAAACAAAACCTAACCTAAATATTATCGATTATTTTTGATCGGTTTAGTTCGGTTTTCGGTTTGGTTCGATTTTTCGGATTTTCATGAACACCCCTAGTGGTAATAGTATTTTGCAGAAATATAGGGTAAAATTGTGCACAATAGACTCTTGTGCTCCAGCCCTTGCCTGGACTCTGCACATAGCGAGAGCTTAGTGCACCGGGCCGCACTTTTTAATAAAATTTGGACCTATTAAATTATAAAAGATGTGATAGATTTACGAATATAAACCCATAAAATTCAAATTGTGAATTTATCTTTGGAAGGTATGAATGTCCCGTTGAGATCATCGACCATAACTTGAGTGCCAAAAATTAGAAATAGTTATGAAGAAACCTACCTCTATGACACTGCAATTCATTCTATTTCTCGATATAAATGGAATTGTAAACTTACTTTTTCCAAATGAATTTCGCTTTTATACACCAAAGGTTGTACACAATTTGTTATATTATATACAGGTAATTCCTCATAAAAAGTGATACTTGTAATCTTAAAATTTAATTAATTAATTGCTATTAACATGTAAATGTTACTTAATAGTATGACAATTTAGTATATTATTATTGTCAAGTATATAAATTAAACTCTTTCCAAATCATTACACATGTAAACTTCATAATATTGGATTGTAGTGCCTGATTAGAAGAAAAAAAAAACGAGTTAACATTTATAAAGAAAATTCAATCGGAAGCCTTGGAATAAATAGTAAAGTTGTTGCCGTGTGATCAGGAGGTCACGAGTTCGAGCCGTGGAAACTCACTCTTGCAGAAATACAGGGTAAGACTGCGTACAATAGTACCCGACTGTAACGACCCTCTTGCAGAAATCCAGCCTTTCCTCGTACCCGACTATAACGACCAAGTCTGTCGTTACGTAGAACCTGCATTATAATTACTGTTATTGACTTGTTATAGGTTGGTTATACTGTTATGGATGTGTTAGAGTTGGTAGGCTTGAAATCGGAATAGTTGTAGTGAGAGCTTAGTCACTTAGTCTCTAAAAATAACCTTAAAGTTGGAAAAGTCAACCGAGAGTTGACTTATTGGTAAACGACCTCAGAATGCGTATTTTATGGCTCGAACAGCTTCGTTAGGTGACTTGGGACTTAGGAGTGTGTTCAGAATATTTTTGTGATGTCCGGTGTAGAATTAGGCTTGAATTGGCGAAAGTTAGTTTTTGGTGATTTCCGGTCGGGCAGTGGAAAATAGGCTATCGGGGTCGGAATGAAATTCTGATAGTTGGAACAGGTTCATAATGTTATTTTGGATATGTCTGCAAAATTTCAGGTCAATCGAAGTTGTTTTGGATAGTTTCGGCATCGTTAGTGGATTTTAGAAATTTCAAAGTTTTTAGGCTTGAATCCGATGTGATTTTGGTGTTTTGATGTTAGTTTTGGTGTTCCTAGGGTGCAACTAAATTTGAATGAGAATTTATGATGTGTTGGTATATTTGATTGAGGTCCCGAGGGGCTCGGGATTGATTTCGGGTGGTTAACGGGCACTTTAGCCTTAAGGAAAACAACTATTTTGCTGGTGTAACCGCACCTGCGGAAGTTTGACCGCAGGTCAAGGTCGCAGGTCAAGGGAAGGTCGCATGTGAGGTTAGGGGACGGCAGGTGCGGTTCCGCAGGTGCGAGTAATGGGTCGCATGTGCGGAAATCCCTAGACAGAATATGATTAAACCCTTCCGCGATCNTCAACGTTCTTCATAGAGGTAAGTATTTTGGACCTTAAAACTCGATTATAGGTGATTAAGGAACATAATATCAGTGTTTAATTCATGAAAATCAGTAGAAAAGGGTGGGGTTAGGGATTGAGATTATGAGATCTTTAGGGTCGACTTGAGGAGTCAAACAAACTCTAATTTTAGCGTTCTTTATATGTACAGACTCGTGAGATGAAGAAGAACTTTTTGGTATAAACGTTTCTGAGTTGTTTTGGATAGTTTCGGCATCGTTGGTGGATTTTAGAAATTTTAAAGTTTTTAGGCTTGAATACGATGTGATTTTGGTGTTTTGATATTAGTTTTGGTGTTTCGTGGGTGCAACTAAGTTTGAATGAGCATTTATGATGTGTTGGTATATTTGGTTGAGGTCCCGAGGGGCTCGGGATTGATTTCAGGTGGTTAACGGGCACTTTCGCCTTAAGGAAAATAGCTGTTTTGCTGGTGTAATCGCACATGCGGAAGTTTGACCGCAGGTCAAGGTCGCAGGTCGCAGGTCCAGGGAAGGTAGCAGGTGACGTTAGGGGACCGCAGTTGCGGTTCCGTAGGTGCGAGTAATGGGTCGCAGGTGCGGAAATCCCTGGACAGAATATAATTAAACCCTTCCGCGACTATAACCTATTTTAATACCATTTTTGTACGGAAAGAGAGCTTTGAGGCGATTTTGAAAGGGGGAAATCAACGTTCTTCTTAGAGGTAAGTATTTTGGACCTTAAAACTCGATTATAGGTGATTAAGGAACATAATCTCAGTGTTTAATTCATGAAAATCAGTAGAAAAGGGTGGGGTTAGGGCTTGAGATTATGAGATCTTTAGGGTCGATTAGAGGGGTCAAACGAACTCCGATTTTAGTGTTGTTTATATGTACGGACTCGTGAGATGACGAAGAACATTTGTTATAAAAGTTAATGAGTTTGGAGACGCAGGCCCGGGGGTCAGGTTTTAGCAAATTTCGTGTTTTGAGCTAAAAATTAGTATTTTCAATTGGAATTCATTCCTTAAGCATAATTTGATGATAAAGGTCTAATCTTGGTAGATTTGGAGCACTCGGGAGTTGATTCGAGAGGCAAGCGTATTGCGGAGTAGTTTTCGGGCTAGTTTGAGGTAAGTAATGTCTTTAAATCATGTCCTGAGGGTATAAAACCCCGGACTTTGCACCCTTTCACGGGTTTTGGATTTCACAAATCGGGAATTCGGAAATATATTCCTTTTTAGGCGACTATTGTGTTGCGAAATCGATTTTTTAAGCCTATGCTTAATAGTACTGATATATATTTGATATGTTTTGGGTTGTAAGCCATGTTTGGGGCCTAGTGCCGATTTGTTTACCCCTTGGGGGCTGCTTTTACTATTTTCCTCACTTGATATGTTATAATTTTCACTCAGTCTTTTCTTGATAATTGTTTTGACACTCAGAGTATTTTTATACTATTTCTTGAAATTGAAACACTGTTTTTGGGTCGAGAACCCGATATATTTATGGCCTGAAGGGCAAGTTGAGAGTGTCTGACTGAGTGAGGATGCAGGCCTATATTGTGAGAATGTTATGATATGAGTGAGGTTGCGGGCCTATATTGTGAGTGATTTATGCCATGATGTGGCTTGTTATAGTGCTTGGGCTGTATGAGCCCCTCCGGAGTCTGTACACACCCCTAGTGAGCGCAGGTACCTAATGAGTGATGTTGCCCGCGGGGCTGATACTGAGTGATTACGAGGTTGCCTGATGGGCTAATATTGAGTGACTGTGAGGTTTCCTGATAGGCTAATATTGAGTGACTGTGAGGTTGCCTGATGGGCTGATATTGCGATTGTTATGAGAAATGATTTTCGCCGGAGGGGCAGATTTACGATGATTTTACTCAGTTTTGAACTATGATTCACTTCGTTTCCAAACTGATTTTTACTGAGAGTTTTATTGAGATATATTGAAATTATACTTGTTTCAAAGGATTTCTAGAAATTGGTTTTTGAACTTATGTATTTGATGAACACTTATGGTGACTTGGTGATTTACTGTTTTTGTGAATTGGTGTATCTGTGTTATGTGTTTCTTATTTCTCATACTGCGATTTATTTTCATTAATACTGAGTTGGCGTACTCATCATTACTCCCTGCACCTCTGTGTGCAGATCCAGGTATTGATTCGGAGCAGTAGTCGTCCGAGTTCGTTATCCGCAGCTTATGGGATTTCGAGGTAGCTGTCCAGCGTCCGCAGCTTCTCCATTTCCCTTCCTTATTTAGTATTAATATATTATTCCTAGACTTTGTCTATGACAATAGCAGAGTTAGTTTATTTCGTAGATGTTCATGACATGTTGACTCCGGGTCTTGGGGACGGTTGTAGACTGTTATCTTGATTATTTTGTTAAAGATTTCTAAATTTATATGCGCGTTATGAATTGCTGAAAATAAATTGAGATATTTGAACAGAAAAATGTGAAAGTTATGAGTGTTGGCTAGCCTAGTTCCACGATAGGCGCCATCACGAACGATTAGGATTTGGGGTCGTGACAAGTTGGTATCAGAGCTTTAGGTTTCATAGGACTCAACGGTCATGAGCAGGTTCAGTAGAGTCTTGCGGATCGGTACGGAGACGTCTGTACTTATCTTCGAGAGGCTGCAGAACTCTTAGGAAACATCTCTATTTTTCTTGAACTCTTTCGTGCCAATCTATTGATTCTTGAAATCTAAACTTACGTTGTTTCATTCTCTCACAGATGGTGAGGACACGCAATACCAATCAGGGTGACCAGACACCAGCCAGACCCACAAGGGGTCAGGGCCATGGTAAAGGTAGGGGACAAGGCCGTGCAGCAGCCGGGACAGTACCTCGGGATCCCCCTATCGTTCAGGATCAGGTTTCCGCCGATGGTGCTCCAGCTGGACAGGCTCAGGCACCGGCAATGCCTATTGTTATTCCGATCTTCAGGAGACCCTGGCTCAGATATTGACAGTGTGTTCCAGTTTAGCTTAGGTAGTTGCTATGTCTACTGCTACCACTGCAGCTCAGGCCGGGGGAGGCAATCAGACTCCAGCTGCCCGGACACCTGAGCAGGTTGTACGGGGTATTCAGACACCGGGAGCGGCCCCAGCTTAGTCGGTTGCCCCAGCTCAGGACTATGTGGTTCCAGCTATGCCCGAGGATGAGCAACGTAGGCTGGAGAGGTTCAACAGACTTAAGCCTCCGACTTTCAGCGGCACAGAGGGTGAGGATGCCCAAGGTTTTCTGTATAAATGTCAGAGGATATTGCGTACTGCGAGGTATTTTAGAGACCAGTGGGGTCTCGTTTGCTACATTTCAGTTTGCGGGTGCTGCTTTCACTTGGTGGGAGGCATTCGAGAGGCGTAGGTCGGTTGATTCAGCACCACTCACATGGCAGCAGTTCTCCACAATCTTTTTGGTGAAGTATGTTCCTCAGTCACATAGAGAGGAGCAACGCAGACAATTTGAGCAGCTGCGCCAAGGAGAGTTGTCAGTTACTCAGTACGAGATAAGGTTTTCCGAGTTGGCTAGACATGCTTCTGAGTTTGTCCCTACTGATAGGGATAGGATTAAGAGGTTTGTAGATGGTCTTACTTATAAGCTTCAGATCTTGATGACTAGAGAGAGAGAGTGTCTAGAGCTACATTTGAGCAGGTAGCTGACATCGCTCGGGACATTAAGTCGGTTCGTAGGCAGGAGCGTGAGGAGAGGGAGGTCAAGAGGCCTCGGGGATTAGGTAGCTTCAGTGGTGCCCCTTCTAGAGGGCAGTTTCGGCACAACAAAGGATGTCCATTTAGACCTCCACATCCAGTTAGCCCAGCTTACGGTGGTGTATCTTCGGGGCAGGGTCCTCGTAATTCTCATCAGGCATGTTCATCTTTTAGTGCCCTTCCATCTCAGAGCTCCGTCCGAGCATCATCTTATTAGGGTTCTTTCGGGCATGGTTCGTCTGGTGGTCATCATGGTGGCAGGGTTTCTCGTCAGTTTTCATCTCCAGCTCCAGGTAGTTGTTATGAGTGTGGAGAGTTCGGACATGAGTGGAGGCAGTGTCCCCGTCGTCCTAGTAGTTTATCTCAGCAGAGGGTTCAACCCTCGGCTTCAGCCCCAGTCACTTCACCACCTACTCAGGCAGCTAGGGAGGTGGTCAGGCAGCTAGAGGCCGCCCTAGAGGGGGAGGTCGAGCAGGTGGAGGCCATTCACGTATCTATGCACTTTCGGCTAGGCCTGATGCTATGGCGTCAGATGCGGTGATTACAAGTACTATCTCAGTCTGTCACATTGATATTTTGGCTTTATTTGACCCTGGTTCCACGTACTCTTATGTCTCATCCTATTTTGCTCATTTTATGAATATTCCCCGTAAGTCTTTAGTTACGTCTGTTCATGTTTCGACTCCGGTGGGCGATACTATTGTTGTGGACCGCGTGTTCCGATCGTGTCTTATATATATTGGGGGTATGGAGACACGAGTGGACTTGATGTTACTCAGTATGGTTGATTTTGATGTGATTTTGGGCATGGATTGGTTATCCACATGTCATGCGATTCTTGATTGTCACGCTAAGACCGTGACCTTAGCCATGCCCGGAGTTCCGAGAGTTGAGTGGAGAGAGTCTATAGAGCAGGTGCCTAGCAGAGTGATTTCTTATTTAAAGGCTCAGCGTATGGTTGAGAAAAGGTGTGAATCTTATCTTGCTTTTGTGAGGGATGTTAGTAGTGAGACTTCTTCTGTTGATTCTGTTCCTGTTGTCCGTGACTTTCTGGATGTATTCTTTGCAGACCTGCCAGGCATGCCACCTGACAGGGATATTGATTTTGGTATTGACTTGGTGCCCGACACTCAGCCTATCTCTATTCCACCTTACCGCATGGAACCAGCGGAGTTGAAAGAATTGAAAGAGCAGTTTCAGGAACTCTTAGATAAGGGGTTCATTCGGCCTAGTGTGTCACCTTGGGGTGCACCAGTGTTGTTTGTGGAAAAGAAAGACGGCTCCATGCGTATGTGTATTGATTATAGACAGCTGAATAAGGTTACAGTGAAGAATCAGTATCCTTTGCCTCATATTGATGACTTATTTGATCAGCTGCAGGGAGCTAAGGTGTTCTCCAAGATTGACTTAAGGTCTGGGTATCATCCGCTGGAGATTCAGGATTTTGACATTCCGAAGACTGCTTTCAGGACCAGATATGGTCATTATAAATTCCTGGTTATGTCATTTGGGCTAACCAATGCCCTAGCCGCGTTCATGAAATTGATGAATAGTGTGTTCCAGCCTTACCTTGATTCATTCGTCATTGGGTTCATTGATGACATCCTGGTTTATTCTCGTAGCTAGGAAGAGCATGCTCAACACTTGAGGATTGTGTTACAGAGGTTGAGGGAGGAGAAACTTTATGCAAAATTCTCCAAGTGTGAGTGGCTTGGTTCAGTAGCTTATTTGGGGCACGTGGTGTCTAGTGAGGGTATTCAGATTGATCCAAAGAAGATTGAGGCGGTGCAGAGTTGGCCCAAACCGTCCTCAGCTATGGAGATTAGGAGTTTCCTTGGGTTGGCGGGATATTACCGTCGCTTTGTGGAGGGATTCTCTTCTATTGCTTCACCATTGACTAGATTGACCTAGAAGGGTGCTCCATTCAGATGGTCCGACGAGTGTGAGGAGAGCTTTCAGAAGCTCAAGTCAGCATTGACCACCTCCGGTACTAGTTTTGCCTACTGGTTCGGGTTCTTACACAGTCTATTGTGATGTTTCTAGAGTTGGCTTAGGAACGGTATTGATGCAGGATGGTAGGGTGATTGCCTACGCGTTTAGACAGTTAAAGGTTCACGAGAAGAACTATCCAGTGCACGATCTTGAGTAAGCTGCCATTGTTCATGCCTTAAAGATTTGGCGGCATTACTTGTATGGGGTACATTGTGAGATTTTCACTGATCATCGTAGCTTGCAGTATCTGCTGAGGCAGAAGGATTTGAATTTGCGGCAGAAGAGATGGTTAGAGCTTCTTAAGGATTATGATCTTACTATTTTGTATCACCCGGGAAAGGCCAATGTAGTGGCCGATGCCTTGAGTTGCAGAGCCAAGAGTTTGGGGATCCTAGCATACCTTTCAGCAGCAAAGCGACCTTTAGCAGTTGATGTCAGGCTTTAGCGGGTCAGTTGGTGAGATTGGATTTGTCAGACCCTCCGCGGGTATTAGCTAGCATGGTTTCCCTGTCTTCTCTTTATGATCAGATTAAAGCTTGCCAGTATGATGACCGACACTTGTTGGTTCTTCAGGATAGAGTTCGTCAGGGTGAGGCCAGAGATGTGACTGTCGATGATGACGGAGTTATGATGATGCAAGGCCGTATTTGTGTGCCCAATGTGGATAGTATTCGAGAGTTGATATTAGCAGAGGCAGATAGCTCGTGGTATTCCATTCATCTAGGTGCCGCGGAGATGTATTAGGACTTGAGACAACAGTATTGGTGGAGGTGGATGAAGAGAGATATTGTTGAGTATGTAGCACGGTGTCTCAACTGCCAGCAAGTCAAGTATGAGCACCAAAGACCAGGTGAGTTGCTTCAGAGGTTAAATATTCCAGAGTGGAAGAGCGAATCACTATGGACTTTGTAGTTGGGCTTCCACGGACTTCGAAGGGTTTTGATGCTATTTGGGTCATTGTGGATAGATAGACCAAGTCCGCGCACTTCATTCCTGTCAGCACTACTTATACTTCAGAGAGGTTAGATGGTATTTACATTAAGGAGATTTTCCGATTGCATGGAGTTCCGATTTCTATCATTTCTGACAGAGGTACACAATTCACATCTCAGATTTGAAGGGTTGTACAGAAAGGTATGGGTACTGATGTAGAGTTGAGCACTGCATTTCACCCTCAGACCGACGGGCAGTCGGAACGGACTATTCATATATTGGAGGATATGTTACGGGCTTGTGTGATTGATTTTGGTGGTTCATGGGATCCGTTTCTGCCACTAACGGAGTTTGCATTCAATAACAACTACCAGTCCAGTATTCAGATGGCCCCGTATGAAGCTTTATATGGTAGGAGGTGTAGATCTCCGGTTGGTTGGTTCGATCCTGGTGAGGCTAAGTTATTGGGCACATATTTGATTCAGGATGCGTTGGAGAAGGTGAAGTTGATTCAGGAGCGACTTTGTACGGCGCAGTCTAGACAGAAGATGTGATAGATTTACGAATATAAACCCATAAAATTTAAATTGTGGATTTATCTTTGGAAGGTATGAATGTCCCATTGAGATCATCGACCATAACTTGAGTGCCAAAAATTAGAAATAGTTATGAAGAAACCTACCTCTATGGCACTGCAATTCATTCTATTTCTTGATATAAATGGAATTGTAAACTTACTTTTTCCAAATGAATTTCACTTTTAAACACCAAAGGTTGTAAACAATTTGTGATATTATATACAGGTAATTCCTCATAAAAAGTGATACTTGTAATCTTATTAATTAATTAATTGCTATTAACATGTAAATATTACTTAATAGTACGAAAATTTAGTATATTATTATTGTCAAGTATATAAATTAAACTCTTTCCAAATCATTACACATGTAAACTTCATAATATTGGATTGTAGTGCCTGAATGGAAAGAAAAAAACGAGTTAATATTTATAAAGAAAATTCAATCGTAAGGCAACATGAAGGAAGCCTTGGAATAAATAGTAAAGTTGTTGCCGTGTGATCAGGAGGTCACGAGTTCGAGCCGTGGAAACTCACTCTTGCAGAAATGCAGAGTAAGACTGTGTACAATAGACCCTTGTGGTCCATCTTTTCCTCGTCCCCGACTGTAACGACCCGGTCTGTCGTTACGTAGAACCTGCATTATAATTACTGTTATTGTACTATTATGGATGTGTTAGAGTTGGTAGGCTTGAAATCGGAATGGTTGTAGTGAAAGTTTAGTCACTTAGTCTCTAAAAATAGCCTTAAAGTTGGAAAAGTCAATTGAGAGTTGACTTATTGGTAAACGACATCGGAATGCGTATTTTATGGCTCGAATAGCTTCGTTAGGTGACTTGGGACTTAGGAGTCTGTTCAGAATATTTTTGTTATGTCCAGTGTAGAATTAGGCTTGAATTGGCGAAAGTTAGTTTTTTGTGATTTCCGGTCAGCAGTGGAAAATAGGCTATCGGGGTCGGAATGGAATTCCAACAGTTGGAACAGGTTCGTAATGTTATTTTGGATATGTTTGAAAAATTTCAAGTCAATCGGAGTTGTTTTGGATAGTTTCGGCATCGTTGGTGGATTTTAGAAATTTCAAAGTTTTTAGGCTTGAATACGATGTGATTTTGGTGTTTTGATATTAGTTTTGGTGTTTCGTGGGTGCAACTAAGTTTGAATGAGTATTTATGATGTGTTGGTATATTTGGTTGAGGTCCCGAAGGGCTCGGGATTGATTTCGGGTGGTTAACGGGCACTTTCGCCTTAAGGAAAATAGTTGTTTTGCTGGTGTAACCGCACCTGCGGAAGTTTGACCGCAGGTCAAGGTCGAAGGTCCAGGGAAGGTCGCAGGTGAGGTTAGGGGACCGCAGTTGCGGTTCCGCAGGTGCGAGTAATGGGTCGCAGGTGCGGAAATCCCTGGACAGAATATAATTAAACCCTTCCGCGACTATAACCTATTTTAATACCATTTTTGTATGGAAAGAGAGCTTTGAGGCGATTTTGAAAGGGGGAATCAACGTTCTTCTTAGAGGTAAGTATTTTGGACCTTAAAACTCGATTATAGGTTATTAAGGAACATAATCTCAGTGTTTAATTCATGAAAATCAGTAGAAAAAGGTGGGGTTAGGGCTTGAGATTATGAGATCTTTAGGGTCGATTAGAGGGGTCAAACGAACTCTGATTTTAGCGTTCTTTATATGTACGGACTAGTGAGATGACGAAGAACATTTGGTATAAAAGTTAATGAGTTTGGAGACGCAGGCCCGGGGGTCAGGTTTTAGCAAATTTCGTGTTTTGAGCTAAAAATTAGTATTTTCAATTGGAATTAATTCTTTAAGTATAATTTGATGATAAAGGTATGATCTTGGTAGATTTGGAGCACTCGGGAGTTGATTCGAGAGGCAAGCATATTGCTGAGTAGTTTTCGGGCTAGTTTGAGGTAAGTAATGTCGTTAAATCATGTCCTGAGGGTATGAAACCCCGGACTTTGCACCCTTTCACGGGTTTTGGATTTCACAAATTGGGAATTCGGAAATATATCCCTTTTTAGGCGATTATTGTGTTGCAAAACCGATATTATAAGCCTATGCTTAATAGTACTGATATATATTTGATATGTTTTGGGTTGTAAGCCATGTTTGGGGCCTAGTGCCGATTTGTTTACCCCTTGGGGGCTGTTTTTACTATTTTCCTCACTTGATATGTTATAATTTTCACTCAGTCTTTTCTTGATAATTGTTTTGACACAGAGTATTTTTTATACTATTTCTTGAAATTGAAACACTGTTTTTGGGTCGAGAACCCGGTATATTTATGGCCTGAAGGGCAAGTTGAGAGTGTCTGACTGAGTTAGGCTGCTGACCTATATTGTGAGGCTGTTATTATATGAGTGAGGTTGCGGGCCTATATTGTGAGTGATTTATGCCATGATGTGGCTTGTTATAGCGTTTGGGCTGTATGAGCCCCTCCGGAGTCTGTACACACCCCTAGTGAGTGCAGGTACCTAATGAGTGATGTTGCCCGCGGCGCTGATACTGAGTGATTGCGAGGTTGCCTGATGGGCTAATATTGAGTGATTGTGAGGTTGCTTGATGGGCTAATATTGAGTGACTGTGAGGTTGCCTGATGGGCTGATACTGTGAGGTTGCGTGATGGGCTAATATTGAGTGACTATGAGTGTTGGCTAGCCTCGTTCCACGATAGGCGCCATCACGACCAGTTAGGATTTGGGGTCGTGACACCGACGCATAGCGGAAACTTAATGCACCGAGCTGCCAACATATCTAAGTCTCTCTTATGGTCTTGCCTTCTTCGGCCCCTTTGGAACATGGAAGTTACCTGCTAACAAGCCAAAATACATCGATATGTAAAAGTTTTCTACACATATACTATATAAAAGTAAAATCCTTTTCTTGCCGTATTATAACTAAAAAAATTTAACTTCTATATATTGATGGTGTAAAATATTTGTACAATCAGGTTAACAACAACAACAATAACAACAACCCAGTAAAATCCCACAAGTGGGATCTGGGGAGGGTACAACGTACGCAGACCTTACCTCTACCCCGGAGGGATAGAGAGGCTGTTTCCGGAGACCCTTGGCTCAGAGACAATAAATATGTGACAACAAAACCCGAAAAATAATATCAGCAACGTGAGAGGCAGCAAATAAATGAAAAAACAGTACCACAAATACTACACAAAAGTGTGAAACACAACATAAATCGCTAACAGTTCTAGACAAAATGCTAACATACTCGTCGCTGCAAAGAGGGAAACCGGGACAAAGAGGAAAACCGCTCGACTACCCCTTAACCTACAACCCTAATGTTCGACCTCTACACCTTCCTATCAAGAGCCATGTCCTCGGAAATCTGGAGTTGCGCCATGTCCTGTCTAATTACCTCGACCCAATACTTCTTAAGCCGTCCTCTACCTCTTCTCGTACTTGCCAAAGGCAATCGCTCACACCTTCTACCACTCACACCTCCTAACCGGGGCATCTAGGCTTCTCCTCTGCACGTGTCCGAACCATCTAAGTCGCGCTTCCCGCATCTTGTCGTCCACCGGAGCCACGCCCACCCTCTCCCGTATATCTTCATTCCTAATCTTATCCAGCCTAGTGTGACCACACATTCACCTCAGCATCCTCATTTCTGCAACTTTCATCTTCTAGATATGTGACTTCTTGACTGGCCAACACTCAACCCCATACTACATGGCCGGTCTAACCACCGCTCTATAGAACTTACTTTTGAGTTTCAGTGGCATATTCTTGTCATACAAGATTCCAGACTCTAACCTCCATTTCATCTACCCCACCATAATACAGTTCATAACATTCTCTTCGATCTCCCCATCTCCCTGGATAATTGACCCTAAGTACTTAAAACTTTCTCTCTTGAGGATGACTTGTGAGTCAAGCCTGACTTCCCCATCCGCTTCTCTCGTCACGTCGCTGAACTTACATTCCACATATTCCATCTTAGTCCTACTCAACTTGAAACCTTTAGACTCCAGGGCCTGCCTCCATCCCTCCAGTCTCCCATTAACGTCGTCTCGCGTCTCATCAATCAGAACTATATCATCAGCGAACAACATACAACATGGCACCTCTCCTTGGATATGGTGTGTCAGTGCATCCATTGCCAGGGCAAATAAGAACGGGCTAAACGCAGATCCTTGGTGTAACCCCATAATCACCGGAAAAGAATCTGAGTCACCTTCCACATTCCTAACTAGAGTCATAGTTCCATCATACATATCCTTTATCGCCCTAATGTAAGCCACCGACACATCTTTCACCTCCAGACATCTCCAAAGGATGTCCCTTTGGACCTTGTCATAGGTCTTCTCTAGGTCAATAAACAACATATGCAAATTCCTCTTCTTATACCTGTATTGTTCCACCAACCTTCTGATAAGGTGGATAGCTTCCGTAGTAGAACGACCTGGCATGAACCCGAACTGGTTTTCCGATATAGACACCTCCCTCCTTATCCTCCCTTCCACCACCCTCTCCCAAATATTCATGGTATGACTTAGTAATAACTTGATACCCCTATAGTTGTTACAATTCTGGATATCACCTTTGTTCTTGTACACCGGAACCATTGTACTCCACCGCCACTCATCAGGCATCCTCTTCGTCTTGAAGATAACATTAAACAACCCAGTCAGCCACTCCAAGCTTGCTCAACCCGTATATCTCCAAAACTCAACTGGAATTCTTCCTAGTCTGATCGCTTTACCCCGGCTCATATTACACATGGCACCCACGACCTCCTTAACCTTAATGTGCCTACAATACCTAAAGTCGTTGTGGCTCTCGGAGTGCCCCAATTTCCCTAACACGATGTTTCTATCCCCCTCTTCATTAAGAAGTTTATGAAAGTACGACTGCCATCTTTGCCTAAACTGGCCCTCTTCCATCAATATTGATAGTGTTAACTTTCTAGAATGATATATTAATGTTGAGATATGTGACTTTTGATGAATAACAAGTAACATGAGCTTATGAGATTGTGTGATTGAACTATGATTGGAGTGTAATACAGTCAAACCTCTCTATAACAGCCTCGTTTGTTCCAAATATTTTTTGATGTTATAGCGAAGTGTTGTTATACAGAATATAAATTATATTATAACATGAATATCAGTTCCGAAAAAAGCCTGCTTTTATAGTGAAGTATTGTTATATAGGGATATTGTTATAGAGAGGTATGACTGTATAGTACTTGTGAAGAATCCAAACTCATTTATCTAAAGAAACAACTGAGTTTTTTATCGGATAATATTAGCGAATAGCTATTTTTAGCTCCTCCAGTATTTAAAAATCTATTAGCATTTAGTTAGTCCTTTCATACGATTTTTGTTTCGGACAAGAATACTCTAACTAAAACTCCAGCAATCAATGTTGTGATAATGTAACGACCCAATCGGTCGTTCCGTAGAAATTGCACCGTTATTCTTGTTTCTTCCTTGTTATGTATTGTTCAGTTGTTTATGATGTGTTGGAGTCGGGTGGTTGGGTTTCGGAGTGGTTGTAATGAGAATTGAGACACTTAGTCTCTTAAAGTAGCCTTATGATTGGAAAAGTCAACTAGGAGTTGACTTACTGGTAAACGATCTCGGAATGCGGATTTTATGGATCAGATAGCTTCGTTAGGTGATTTGGTACTTAAGAGTGTGTTCGGAAGGTAATTTTGATGTCCGATATAGAATTAGGCTTGAATTGGCGAAAGTTAGTTTTTGGCGATTTCCGGTCGGCAGTGGAAAATAAGCTATCGGTGTCTGAATGGAATTCCGGAAGTTTGAACAACTTCGTAATGTCATCTTGGATAGGTGTGCAAAATTTTAGGTCAATTGGATGTGTTTTGGATAGTTTCGGCATCTTTGGTGAATTTTAGAAAATAAAAGTTCATAGGCTTGAATTTGATGTGATTTTGGTATTTTTGCGTTGTGTTTGGTGTTTCGAAGGCTCGACTAAGTTTGAATGAGGTTATGGGATGTGTTGGTATGTTTGATTGGGGTCCCAAGGGCCTCGGTATGGTTTTGAGTGATCAACGAGAAGTTTGGAAGTCATTTTTGCTGTTGAGGTTGATGTTGTTGTCATATCCGAACCTGCGGATTTTGGACCGCAGGTGCGAGCCGCAGAAGCAACAAGGGGGATTGCAGGTGCGGTGTTAGACCATCAGGGGAAGAACCGCAGAAGCGGTTAGTTGGACGCATCTGCGGGACCGCAGGTGCGGCTCCTGGTCCGCAGATGCGAGTTTGGCGCAGTTAGTGAGAAATCGCAGGTGCGGTATATTGACCGCATAAGCGATCCGCAGGTGCGAGATTTAGGACCGCAGGTGAGAAATACCTGGCAGAAGGTATATAAGTTGGACTTAGCGAATATTTGGTTTCTTTTCACCATTCTCAAACGGGCTTGAAGCTCTTAGAGGGGTTTGAAAGAGGGAAATCAATAGTTCTTCATTGAGGTAAGGTTTTTGGACTCTAAACTCGTTTATATGTGATTGAAGGTCTTATTAGTGGTGAAGATTTGGGAAAAATCAGTGCAAAAAAAAGGTAATTAGGGCTTGAGATTATGAGACCTTAAAATGGGGATTTGAGGGGTCATTTGAACTCTGATTTCAGTGTTCTTGGCATGTATAGACTTGTGAGGGGATGAGGATCATTATGGTGTAAATTTTATCGAGTTTCGAGACGTGGGCACGGGGGCTGGGTTTGGCCAATTTCGGGAATTATGCCTAACTTTGATAGTTTTCGATTGAGTTTCGTTTCCCTAGCATAATTTGATGTTGTAAATCTGATTTTGATAGACTCGGAGCATTTGGGAGCCGATTCGAGGGGCAATAAAATAGCGGAGTAGCTTTTCGGGCTGGTTTGAGGTAAGTAATGACTTTAAATCTTGTCCCGAGGGTATGAAACCCCGGACTTAGCATCTTTTCACTGTTTTGAAGTGACGCACACACTGTATGATGAGTGTGTGGCGTGTACCGATTGGGGAAGTTGAAATTGGTTCTTCCTGAGGCAATTATTGAGTTGAGTAACTGCTTTTAAATCACATGATAAATAGTATTTTTATGCTTTTGATATATTTGGGTTGTATGCCATGTTTGGGGCCTTGTGCCGACCTGTTTACTATTTTTTTCCTCACTGTGTTAACTTATGATTTACACTTAGTCATATTATGCTTAACTAATTTCAAAACTCAGTCTTATTTTCACTATCTTGAGATATAAAATGATATTTTGGGTCGAGTACCCCATTTTACCGATAGCCCGAGTGACTTTTGAGATGTTTCTGACTGAGTAAGGTCGAGGGCCTGATTGTGAGGATATGATATTGGATCGGGCTGCACGCCGCAACATGTTTCTGACTGAGTGAGGCCGAGGGCCTGATTGTGAGGATATGATATTGGATCGGGCTGCACGCCGCAACATGTTTATGATAGGGCGAGTGCCTGTGAGTGATTTGATTCCATGATTTGGCTTGATTTTAGCGCTTGGGCTGTAGGAGCCCCTCTAGAGTCTGTACACTCCCAGTGAGCGCAGGTACCTACTGAGTGAGAGTGTCGAGTACATGAGTGATAGTGAGGTTGCCCGAGGGGCTGATGCTGAGTGATTGTGAGGTATGCTGAGTGACTGATTCTGAGTGGTGATTGCCCGAGGGGCAGTTTATGATACTCGTTTTACCTGAGTGAATATTTACAATTCATTTCATCTTTAAACTAATACTTCTTGGGTATTTTACTGAATTCATTGGAAATTACAATTTTTCAAAAGAGTTTTACTGAAATTGGCTTTTAAGGCGTCCTGATTTGTTGTATACACTGTTGGAAAGAAAGGTTGTTTTATTGTGACTTGATGATTTGATTCTGTGTTTTTCTTACTGCTCAAGACCTGATTTATTTTAATTACTACTGAGTTGGCGTACTCATCATTACTCCCTGCACCTCTGTGTGTAGATTCAGGTGTTGATACCGGCGTTGCCATCTTATCACGGAGCCGGAGTCGGGACCTCGAGGTAGCTGTCAGTGTCCGCAGTATCTCTGTCTTTCCCTTTCTTGTTTTGTACTTAGTTCTTCGTTTCGAGAGTTATGTATTTTGACGGTAGCATTCTTTGATGCTCATGACCTGTTGACTCTGGATCTTGGGGATGTGTGTTGACTGTTTAACTTTGTTTGTTTGGCTTAAAAATTTAGAGATTTATATATGTTTTATGATATGTTGATAATGATTTTGGGAAATTTTGAAAAGAAAAATTGTAATTATGTGATTGTTGGCTAGCCTAGTTCCACGATAGGCGCCATCACGACCGGTTTAGGATTTGAGATCATGACAGATAAAATATTTTATAAGTGGAACCCCAACACAATATGCCATGGACTTCAAAATGCAACAATATTTCATGAGGTTCAAACATTTATAAGTTCAAAACCCGATTCATGGGGTTCAACTTTCACCATCTAAGAATGAGAATTTGTTGGAGTTTCAATGTCCAGTAACAATTCTTGGGCTTCAAACCTTTATAAGTTCGAACTGCATAACAAATTTGATTACCGATTCAATGTAGCACATACATTATTCCAGCTTAATGAAACTGCAAAGAATTTGGGCGACTAGCCCTGAATCTCCTAAAATTTTACGGGCCATCAAAAATTATTTAATGAATAATAGCATCGCCTCGCCATGACCGTTCCTCAATTTTTGGCGTCTTACGGCCATAAAATACGAATTCGAGATGATTTCGTGTACTATAGTCCATGCTATGTAGATGATTTCCACCGACCGACCCTGAATCTCGTCACATTTTGCGGTCCCATTAAAAAATGACCTAATGAGTAATAGTCGTCGCTTCACCATGACCGTTCCTTGTTTTCTTGCGTTTTAGGGCCATAAAATAGAAATTCAGGATGATATCCAGATTTTCGTGTGCTATAGTCTATCCATCTGCAAGAATTCGGGCGACCGGCCCCGGATCTCCTAGTATTTTATAGGTTCATAAAAATGATCTAATGAACAATAGTCATCTCTCGTCATGATCGTTTCTCGTTTTTTGACGTTTTAGGACCATAAAATAGGAATTCAGGACGATCCCCGGAATTTCGTGTGCTATAGTTCATACCATCTGCATGAATACGGGCGACCGACCCCGAATATCCTAAAATTTTGCGGACCCATCAAAAATGACCTAATGAACAATAGTTATCTCTTCGTCATGATTGTTCCTCATTTTTTGGCGTTTTAGGGCCATAAAACATGAATTCAATATGATTCTCAGATTTTCATGTGCTATAGTCCACGCCATTTTCATGAATTCGGGCAGTCGGCCCTGAATCTTCTAAAATTTTGCGGACCCATTGATGTGGACATTAGCACACGAAAAATTGAAAGTTGTCATGAGTTCTTATTTTATGGTGCTAAAATGCCAAGAAACGACGAACAGTCATGGCGATGCAATGACTTTTCCTCCTTAGGTCGTTACTTATGGGCCCACAAAATTTTAAGAATTACCCGTCGCTTGAAATCATGAATATGGCGTGGACACGAAAACAAGAAAATTGGAAATCGTCCTTAATTCCCTTTTTATGGTCATAAAACGCCAAGGAACAGTTATGGCGAATTAATGACTATTATTAGGTCATTTTTTGAATATGAGAGGGTTGAAAACGGATATGCAAAAATGAATTAAATATCAAACCCGACTCATATTTAATACAGATAGAAAATAGGTTAAACGACGTATAATATGGATATACATATTATCCATGATTTCTTGAATAAGATTTTTTTTTGGAATATCTAGGCTCATAAACTTGAGAACACCTCCAATTTAAGTCTTTGCAAATATAAAAGTTAAACCCATTTGTTATCCATTTTTTAAGTGGATAATATAGATCTTATCTATATTTGATCCATTTTTATCATTGTCTATATTATATTAAAAGCACGAAGGCCCTTAGCGAAATGTCGTTCGCCTTTTTTTTGTCCTTTAAAATAGAATTTACATCGGATAAAATAATAATTTAGTTATTTATATGTAGGAATACTCATTTAATTATTTTCCTTATATGTAAGAATACTCATTTAATTATTTTTCTTATATGTAGGAATGCTCATTTAATTATTTTCCTAATATTTAGGACTAAACAATCAACTAAATTTTATACACTACATTCTCCCTTTTTTGGGTTACATAGAAAAATTTAATATTTATAACTTCAAAAATATTAATATTTTATTTCATATAAATTTTTACACATAAATATATAAATGGAAAGAAAAGGACAGAATAAAAAATACTAACCAAATTGGACGTAACCACTTGGTATTTCGAAGTTTATCCCTTTGGACAGATACAAAAAATTCAATACTAAAGAAAGAGGATGTACGACGTTCTTGGATGATGACAGAGTAACTTTTTTTATGTTTTGATTTAGGTGAAACTCTTTTTTATACTAAAATATACAAAACTATTTCTCACTCATTTGATTTTCTTTCAATTTGACAAAAGAATTTTTATTCGATAAAATATAGTTATAATCGAATATTTAAAATTTGGTATGAGATAATATTAAGAATTTAAATCAATAAAATATAAGTAAAGCTATCTTCAGGCTGACAAAAGTTTTGGCTTAAATAGATATATTTCAATAAAAAAGACCACTGATGATGAAATAAATTAGAAATAAAGTCTAATCAATTATAATATAGTATTAAAAATTAACTTGGTGAAAATTCAAAATAGAAGAGATAAGAATGAAATAACAAGTATTCAAGATAAGTTGATATTTATCATTTGAAAAGAGAATCTGTTTACTAGGATTTTGGAAAAAAAGCTCTGCAGGCGCATGTTAAGCGAGATCAGCTAACTTGCGCTTCAGCCATGGCTAGACACAGAAGGAAGCTTCCATCTCCGTCGGAAGCTAAGAAAATTGAAGGAAAATTGGAAACACCTACTCAAACTCAACCTAGCTGTTGTTTAACATGGATGGGAAGTGCACCTACAGTATTTCATAAGCCAGATAAGAGTGAGGAAGTTGATGGAGTGACTGTTACGACTGACACAGGGATTCAACAGAGATTATTGCCGGTAACGTTTGGTAGTTTTTTGCCACAAAAATTCCAGCCAATTAGGGAGGAAATTGAAGGTGATGACGAACAATCTGTGCCGAAGGAAACAATGGATGCATCGTTAGTGCATCGACGATTGTAGTTTTCAACAAATGGTAATTCAGTGCAGATTAGCCAAAAAATGACACCTACAATGGAATTTGAAAGCAAAAATGAATCCATCTAGAAGAATCGAAGCTCCCAAGTGGGGAAGGCTTTGAGCTATGTACCTCATGTTGTGAGGGATGGTACCTTTGTTGTGAAAATTGAAGATGAAGACACGAAGGAACAGGAAATCTATTGGAACACAACTTTAATTGGGTATGTTTTAGGTGATAACCCTTATAAGAAATCAATGGATAACTATATTACAAATGTATGGAATTTTGTTGAAAAACCTCAAATTCTGTATCATGAGGATGGATACTATATCTTCAGATTTCAGAATAAAGGGACCTAATGCATCAAGCTGGACCTTATACATATCATAATAAGCCATTCATTTTACAACAATGGTGAATGGATTTTAAGTTTGACCCAGGGAGTGTGAGTGTGATACCTCTGTGGATCAAATTTCCAGGCCTACCTCTGGGGTTTTGGTCCACTGAAGCACTAAGTAAACTTGCTAGTGTTGTTGGGAAACCTCTATACACGGATATGATCACTGCTTAAATGGAGAAGGTGTCTTTTGCATGAGTGTTGGTGGAAGTGATGTTTCACAACCATTACCAAACTGTTTTGAAGTGCAAACTCAGAGGGGGTAATAGTTCAACAAATTGATTATGATTGGAAGCCAAAATTCTGTTGTGATTGTATTAGGTTTGGGCATAATTCAAACGAATGTTGGCTCAAGGAGAAGCAGAAAAAAGGAAGTGGAATTCAAAGCTCAGCCAAAGAAAACCTGGAATAGGAAACAACAGAATAAAAGGAACATGAAATGGTTACCAAAAGAGCAAAAAATGGAGGAAGCTGGCCTTTCCAAAGTACAACAACCTAGGATAGAAGGTGACATTCAAAAGGCTAATGACAGAGGAAGGAAGAATCTGGATGATAGACCAACAACAAAGGGGAAAGGTGTTCAACAATGTCCAGAAGCCTTGCTTAATTCCAGAAACAGATTTGCAACTTTGCAGATACATGATGATGATCCAGGAGACACTGGCCCTTCCAGCGTCATCCATCAATGATCCTATGCACATGGAATATAAGGGGGATGAACAAGCCCTACAAGCAGAAGGGTATTAGACTCTTTCTGAAAAAGCATAGAGTTGATTTTATTGGTTGTTTGGAAACAAAAGTAAAGGAAAAGAAGGCTACTAGGATCATTAATAAAGTGGCTAGAGACTGGAGATCTTGTTGCAACTATAAGGAACATCCAAATGGGAGGATTTGACTGCTATGGAAACACAATATTAATGTTCAGGTTCTGGTGGTAGATGAACAATTTATTCACTGTGAGATACAAGAAATGAGTTCCAACTTTAAGACTCTGGTAACTGTTGTGTATGAAAGAAATGAGATAAATAAAAGGCAGCAGTTGTGGGGTAAACTTATACAGTTAGGGGAAAACATTGAAGTCTGTTGGCTACTTAGTGGAGACTTTAACAACGTCCTCCACACCGAGGACAGGATAGGGGCTCCAGTTACACAAAGTGAGATTAGGCTTCCAGGATATGATTCTTACACTACAACTCACACAAGTGAAGAATTTGGGTTGATTTTATACTTGGTGTAACAAGCAGCAACCGACAAAGAGGGTATATAGTAGAATTGATTGGGCATTGGGAAACTATGAATGGATGCAATAGTACAACCATATTGAGGCAGAAATTTTAAATCCAGAGGTATCAGATCATTCACCAATCCTTTTACAATGCAGTCATGTGGATCAAATGAGAAGCCAACATCCTAAACCTTTTAAACTATATAGTACTGTTATGGATCATGCTGATTTCACAGGAATAGTTAAAAGGTTTGGGATCAAGAGGTAAAAGGGGGACCAATGCAGAGGATTTGGAGAAAGCTAAAATGGTTGAAATCTAACCTTAAAGAGCTGAACACGTATATGGATTCTTATAAGCATTAGCTCAATAAGGCCATGCAGAAACTTGAAGTAATTCTGAGTAAACTTTAGAACCATCACTTGGATCAAAGGTTGGTTGATCAAGAAAAACTGGCTTTAGTTGAGGTAGAGAAGTGGAGCAACATTGAGGAACATATATTACACCAGAAGTCCAAAGCTAATTGGATAGCTTGTGGAGACTCAAATTCAAAGTATTTTCATGCACAATGGAAGTTGAGGACAAGCACAAATACTATAAATTCCATTGTACAATGATATGGGTGAAAAGGTGTCTGATCCTGTACTAGTGGAGAAAGAGTTTATCACTTTCTTTAATAATCTCTTGGGAGAGAGTAATAATACATGTAGATGTCCAAACTCAGAGGTTATATGACTAGGACCTTGTCTCAATCTACAGCAGAAGGAGGACCTAATCAAAGAAGTCACAAGTGATGAGATTCTGAAGGCAGTTAAAGATATGCCCCATGATAAGGCTCCGAGAGTGGATGAGTTTACAATTGAGATTTTTACAAGACATTAGCAGAAAGTTGGTGGTGATATCTATGAGGCTATAAGGGAGTTTTTTGAAACTGGAAAACTGCACAAGGGAATCAGTAGTACTGCTGTAACTTTGATTCCTAAAGTGCAAAATCCGAGTCATGTTAAAGACTACAGACCCATAGCATGTTGTACAACTTTGTATAAGATTATCACCAAGGTACTTACTGTTAGACTTAAAAGAGTTATTGGTGGTCTAATTGGGAATTCACAATTAGCTTTTATAGAAGGTCGGAGTATCACAGATAACATCTTATCCACACATGAACTATTCAAAGGTTATAACAGGAAAGGTATATCTCCTAGATGTGTTCTTAAAGTAGATTTGAGGAAAGCTTACGATATAGTAGAATGGTGCTTCTTGGAAAGGCTGATGATTGATCTGGGATTTCCTTACTAATTTATAAGGTGGATAATGGAATGCATTACTTCAGTTACATATTCACTCAATATAAATGGTGGTCTCACAACACCTTTCAAAGGCAAGAGGGGAATAAGGCAAGGGGACCCAATGTCTCCCTATCTCTTTGTTTTGGACATGGAATATTTACAAAGAGAGTTCATGCAATTGATGAAGATTGGAGAGTTTAAGTTCCATCCTAGGTGCAAGAAACTGGGAATAGTACATGTGTGCTTTGCATACAACTTGTTAATGTTTTGCAAGGCTGGTATCCAGTTTGTAAGGCTGTTAAAACATGCTTTTCAAAAGTTTACTATGGTGTTTGGTCTTCAAGAAAATGCTGAAAAGAGTTATATCTACATAGCTGGGGTTTCAGATTTCCAGAAGGAGGAAATTCTTCAAGAGTTGGTGTTTTCTGAAGGAATTCTGCCTTTTAAGTACCTAGGTATCACATTAGCATCTAAAAAATTATCCAATGCTCAGTGCTAACCGTTAGTAGAGAAGATAACACAAAAGATAAACTGTTGGACATCAAGGTTATTATCATATGTAGGGAGAGTCCAATTGATCAAGTCAGTGTTGTTTGAAGTGCAATTGTATTGGACACAAATATTTTTATTGTCGAAAAAAGTGATGAAGATGATCGAGGCAATTTGTAGATCCTTCTTGTGGACAGGTTCAACAACTGTCTCAAGGAAGGCTTTAATTTCCTGGGAGAATATTTGTCTACCATAAAGTGCAGGAGGGCTAAATGTTATGAACATGATCTACTGGAACAAAGCTGCTATTGCTAAGCATTTGTGGGCAGTGGCAAAGAAGACAGATTGTTTATGGATAAAATGGATGCATACTTTCTATATAAAGAACTATGTGCTGGAAAATATGCCCATACCTAGGAATGCATCCTGGGTGGTTAGGAAAATCTTTGAGACACATAAAATGATCAGTGACCTCCAAGGCATTCAGGGGGACCTTGAAGCTAGGTTGAACCAATTACAAAGAGGAGATTTGTTTAGCATCAAGAAACTGTACATGCTTCAATTTCCTCAACATCAGAAGGTACCTTGGAAGGGTATTATATTGCAGCCACACATGAATCCAAGATTTAAGTTTATCTTGTGGCTCGCTTTACATAGAAGATCAACAACGGTGGAGAGGCTTTTGAAGTTTGGAATACAAGCTCCACAACAGTGTGTTTTTTGCAAGCAGGCTGATGAGACATTTGATCACCTCTTTTTTGAATGCTCCATGACTAATGAATTATGGGTGAGGTTGTTGCGATGACTTGGGCATGATAGACCTATTCGTGAATGGAAGAATGAGGTCAATTGGATAAGTAAGGGTGCTCAAATGAGAAATGAGCATTGTGCGATAGTCACTTGTGTTTTTGGTATGATAGTCTATATTGTATGGAGAGAAAGGAACAAGTTAAGATTCCAGGGAGGCACAGTGATGGTCAGCAACCTTTGCAAAGAAATAGCAATCCACATACATATGAGAGGGGGTTCGATACAGAATTGGCAAGAAACTCTTTAGAAGATTAATTGTTACCCTTAGGCATGCTAGTAATGTACTGATTGTAATAGCTTTTTCTAGTTTTGTTGTGTTTTGTTTGGATTGCCAGATACTTAGCTTAAGGAGGAATACTTAGGCTAGAGTTTTGTAGTTGAAGGTGTGTAGATGGTCAGCATCTACTGGAATGTAATGTACTTTTTTCTTGAATGAATACAAATGCTATTTTAATGAAAAAATAGAGAAGATATTTATCATTATTTTTATTTTTCATCTATTCCAATAAATGACCCTCTATAGTTTGTATACGTAGTATAAAATACACATTTGTATACGTAGTCAGTTTTAGACCTTACATTATTACTTAATTATTCATTTTTCCCTATAAACTATATGACTAGCCATTCATTCCAATAGCTCTAAAATAAAGATACAATTTTTTTAATTAGTGTTAATTTGATGACTGTTTGAAGAATTATAATAAAAATATATAACGATTTAGATCATATTAAATTTAATATTATGTCACAAAAATGACTACAATATTATGTGTGAAGTTCTATCCACTATTTATGTTTTGAATGACTATGCGTACTACTGAAACTGAAAAGGAAGCATGCTAACTTTATTTATTAAAAAAGTGGCATAAATTTTAAGTTGAATTATTAACTGATGATTGAGGATTTCTGTGAGACATTTTTTTCTTAATTGAGTTAGTTATATGTCCAATGTCAATATTAGTGACTATTGTTATGAACTTATACTTTTATTTGATAACTCAAACACTCATTGAGATAGGATACACACGCAATGCGCGTACCCTGAATGATTTTTTAATTATATTGAACGTAAAATTCTTATTGGATAAAAATTATAATTACAATTAAATATTTAAAACTTGGGATGAGTTATTATTAAGATTTGAATCAACAAAAAAGTATCTTTTAACGTTAAGAACAATCTTAATTAACCAAAAAAGTCTTTGATTTAACTAATTTGCGAAAAATTTAAGCGTCTTTTCGAAATTTGTAATAAAATAAATTATGATATAGTAGTAAGAGTAAAACTGTTAACTTGCGAATGTTAAAAACAATAAGAATGAAACATTAGAAGACAAAATATATTCTAATTTAGTTGCCATTAATTAATTTTCTTTCTTGTATTCGTTCAAATAAATGACAACTCCCTATATTTTTTTCTGTACAAAGTTACTTATTTTAAAATATTAACTTAATCTACATTTTTGTTCATATACACATATTTACTAATTGATGCTAACCACATGTGCAATGCACGTACACTAAAGCCAGTTTTTCAAATACCGGCTAAACTCTAGTAGCCGACTCAAAAAGTGGCTACGCCAGGCAGGCTATTTTTTTTATACCTAAACTTATTTTGTATATTTTATGATTTTTATTCACCTGATTAAAGCTTATAGATTTCCAAACATTCCATAATAAAAGAAAATTATAACCACCACAATAAAAGGAAAATAGAGGATTATAAGTTGGTAAAAAAGAAGAATTCTTTTCTGATTGCAGGAAAATAAAGTGTAATATCATTAGATTTGTCGAAAATTGAAAACCCCAACCAAACCGACTAAGCATTTTTTGAAATAAGTCAAATTAAGCAGCCTATTAAGTGAAGCAAATTAAATTTTGATTAAGAAATAGGTATGGTGGACCCATGAGAAAATTAAACCTTAATCAATAGCATCTAGAGACTGAAAAAGGAGGTGAAAGACAATTTAGTTATTATTTCGTCGCATCACACATGTTTAATTGTCTGAGTTCTTTAAGAAAATTGGACTAACATTTTGATGTTTACATCAAATTAAATGATCCAGGCTAAGATACTCTCTACTAGATTATCTTTTATCTAGCCAAAATTCATAGGTCCTAATCAAAGGGGAATTGTGAAAAGGAGTACACGGTCAAAATAGGGCTCACCCAATTTATTTTTCGACAAAGGGTGGTCAACTGACCACCCTTGTAACCATGTGGCTTCGCCACTGCTTAAAAGGAGAAGTATGATAGGTTCAAGGTTACGTTTTAATAATGACAATAATACCTTATGCTATATGTGCAGGACAAACAAAAAGGAAAGAAATGGAGATGCTCATCAAGATTGCTGCTGGATTCGAATTTGAAAAATAAGGAAATCATGAAAATGATGTTACTACAATCAAGGGAAGCAAGATTGATACTAGACTAGAAATGGCAAGTAAGGAAAGAAGGAAGATGCAGTTACTACAATTAAGGGAAGCAAGATTGAATCGTCCTCAATCACCGAATCTTAGACTGCAATCATGGATTCTCCAAATCTCAGTAATTCCTCGATCGTGGTAGAATCAACTCCTCAATTCAAGTTGTGACAAGGAATGTCACAAACGAGTCTGGGATCTTCAAAGAGCAAGATTCGAAGAGGCACCCCTTGGGTCAAATCCCTCTATCAAAGATCTTGTGCCTCTAATTTCACTGAAGATTCAACTACTCTTTTCTCTCTTATAAGAAGATCCGGGCTCTTATATGTTGGCTACAAATATGTTTCAGAAATGTATTAGTATTTCCGCACTTTGATTTATATCATCCAGACTTTCAGTATATCAACACGTGTTAGTTTATCCTCCGCATTCAGTATGTTATGATATCACATGTTGATTCAGCGAGCCAGTTGGTTCGCTCGGTCACATGTAGTCAGGCACTGAGTGTCATGTTACGTCCAGGCCCAGGTTCGGGGCGTGACAAAGCTTGGTATTAGAGCCCTAGGTTCAAGAGTCATAGGGAGTCTATGAAGCCGTGTCCAGTGGAGTTTCCTTTATATGTGTGTGCCGGCCACTCATATAATTGGTTAACTACCAAGACATCTAGGATTGTCTCACTTCTTTCTACTCTAGATCGTGCCATGAATATTATAGAAACAATTAACCTTCTGTTCCTATCGAATTCCAAACGTATTGGATGCCCAAGCGACGCGTATGAGAAACCTAAGGTTCTAAAGAGGACGCTTGTTTATTAGGGTATATTTATAGAGTGCAGGTTGGTAACAAATGAGATTTGAGGGTATGTTGAAAGTGGGATTCATCTAGAAGATATGGTGTATACAATGAGAACCAAGAGCAGCCAATAGTGAATTTCCGGGAAAGATTTTAAGTTGTTCATATTTATTCAAATCAAAACTAGAAGTACCACGTTAGTAAGCTACTATACGAAGCAGCTATTGATGTAAGATAAAAGATAAGACAGTTCCCCCTTAGATTATGTGACTAATTGTTTACTCCAGATGTTTATAGTCAAAAATGATTTTGAAATGTATAGAAAATTTGGGGTTAGATATTCCAATTTGGCTTAAGACAGATGATCTTTCTCTAAGTGTGATCCATGTATATAGTTACAAAAAAGAGATAAGTATGTGACCGTAGAACAAGGTCGGATGGTGAGAAAAGTTAGAAATAACCTTATGCTTCACTTTAGTTATTCAAAGCAGAACATGAACACATGACGCTGGCATGTGGTTAGCAAAAGAATAGTAAGTATGTTTGAGTAGATAAAGTGAATTAGCATTTTCAGCAGAGCTAGTAGAGGTACAATTTGATTTACTTAGCCAGGTTAACTCTAGTGAGTGGATGACAATTTGAAATACCGAACGTGTGTTAGAACCCTAAGAGTTTAAGTTAAAGTACAGTGGCAGTGGGAAAACAATCAGCTAACATTGAGAGAAGAAGTGGGAGCAGAGTTAAATTATTAAGATTGTGTATGATAGTTGTGAATACATTAGCTTTCCGTTAAGTGAATAATATAGTTTTTCCTAGTAAGAAAGATTGCTCAGAAGGAAATCGGAAGGTGAGTCTTCATTGACGTAAAGTGCAAAAAATTACTGAAGATAAGAAAAGTTTTTCGGATCCCAACAAAAGAAAAGGATCCGCAGGTACAAGACCTTAACCTTTTGTTTAAGGGGGAGATGTGAAAATCGTAGTAAGTCCAGTTAGAGATTTGAAACCCGCATAGTTAGCATGGGATATAAATAAATAAAAAAGGAGAGAACTATAAAATCATGCCCAGTTATGTATTATGAGGGTAGTGCCATTCCATCAGACTCTAATTTTCGGAGTATAGACTTAGCTCACAACAATTCTATAAGTGTTTTCAGGAAGTATCTTAAAAAGATAATCAAGTATGAGAAGTACAACTCATGATTGAGGAAGACAATGTATATATAGTGAAAGAAGTTCACCACTTAACCAAGCAAGGAGTTCGGCTTCGGAAGTCATGTATTCAAAGTTTATGATTGGGTGTTCCTGAAAGTTGGTGATTGGGTGTTCCTGAAAGGTTGGTTCAAAGTTGGTGAAGAGGAGTTGTTGGGACCAAATTTGGTCTATCAGACTATAGAGAAAGTTAAGCTGATTCAAGAGCGTTTGAAGACGGCTCAGAGCCACCAAAAGTCCTATTCAGACGTGCGACATAGAGACCTAGAGTTTCAAGTTGATGATTGGGTGTTCTTGAAAGTTTCGCCTATGAAAAGCGTTATGAGATTTGGGAAGAAGGGGAAGCATAGTCCTTGCTATATTGGGCCGTATAGAATCTGCGAAGGATCGGTCAAATAGCTTATGAGTTGGAGTTGCCACCAGAATTAGTGGTGGTACATCCAGTAGTCACGTGTCATGTTATAACATTCAAATTTCCAGTGCTCAGATACTCATGTCATTTCAATACTCAGATACTCATGTCAGTTCAGTACTCAGATACTCATGTCAGTTCAGTACTCAGATACTCATGTCAGTTCAATACTCAGAAACTCATGTAAGTTCAATATTCAGCTACTCATGTCAGTCCAATACTTATAGATATTCATGCCAGCTTAGTAATCTGATATTTATGTTAGTTCAATTCTCAAATATTCGTGTCAGTTTAATATTCATGTATCCATGGTAGACCAATATTCAGTCAATGCAGTAGTCATTCAGTTCACTATCTCAAACGTTCAGTAGTCATGTATTCATTCAGTTTATTATGCATGTGTTTATGAAAGTTCATGTTTTCACCAGACCCGTTTAAGGCCCGGAGTTAGCAGAAGTTACAATCAGGACAATCATTCGAGGACGAATATCCCAAGGGGAGATAATGTAACACCCCATGCTGGCTTAGGTATGAATGTGTTCAATGAGTAGTAAGGTTATATTTTATACATGTGAATTTCTATTGGGATGAGTATGAGTGGAAATAGTTATTTTAGAATCAAGACGAAGAGTGAGGTATACAGGATTAGATAAAATCTACGAAGTTTGCAGAAGGTCTGTCTTCTAGCAGGTTATAGTGAACCTGTGTAAGGAATTTGGGAAAACTTAAAGCATGGAAGTTGTTGTACTTTGAAATAGCTTTCCAATGATATATTGTGGAGCCACAACGGAGCTCTGTGCAAAATTTTATGCCCATTTTACAGAACAATATGAAATATGCGCGGCCCGAGCGCGGCCGCACACATGTGACAGTGTTCCTGCCATTTTGCGCGGTCAGGTGCGCGGGCAAGGCCTAAAGGTGCGTGGGGGCACACTTATGGGGTCATTTTAAAGCCCTACTTTGTCCCCCACATCCCCAAAACATAAAAACTTGCTCTAGAAAGGAAAACTCTCAAAAACTTAACTCCTTAAGGGTCCCTCCACCATCCAAGGTAAGTTCTAATGGTGATTCTAAGTTTATTTTAATTTTTCAAAATCTTATTAACATGGGTAAACCCTTCATATCATTATATATTCGATTGGGACATCATTGTTGAGAGAAGGAACCCTAGAACTCGAATTCAAGGGGATTGAACTTCAAAAAAGTAATGTCTTCACCCTCTAATTGATTCTAACATTGGTTTAATGATTATAGAGTCTAATTCATGAGATATGTGTTGATGGGTTTTACAAAAAAGCATGAACGGTTATAGGTTTCAGTTGTTGATTGTTGATTATTGGTTAAGGGTATTGTTTACCTTATAGGTGATGAAGAATGATGTTGATTATAACCATTTGAGACTTTAGAATTTATCTAGGAGAAGGAGAATGGGTTATTGTGTAGAAACACCATTAATAAGGGCTATAAAGCTTTATGCCACCAAGTGTTTGATAAAATGCCTAAGTTACCAAAATATGACTATTGTTGCTAATTTGGAATCCCTTTGACTTGTATTGATATAGATTAAAGTTGAAAGTTGGAGAATGTTTTATTATGCTCAAGAGCAGGACGTTAAGGTATGTGAGGCTAACTCTCTATGTGTGGGAATGTTATTGATTCTCCCTACAATACGTTTCTTTTACGACATTACTAATTACCTCAGAAATATAGTTTAGCCTAGTTCCTTGAATAGTTGTATAACTTCTATTCTCTAGCTTCATAACTCATTCATGACTTTCATTCTGAATGTTGTGAGCTCAGATCGTATTCAATATAGACTTGGGTGTGATATCCCTGAGTCTCAGTACAACGTACTCAGCATTTCATAAACAGTTGAAGTTTCAGGGTTCATAATCAATTCAAGAATACATGTCTAAGTCTAATCCTATTCAATATTCTAGCATTTTGTAACTCAATGTGATCCAGCATTTCAGTATCATGTATTGCAATATGATTCTCAGTTCCTGATTTTAAATTCCTGAATGTTGAACACTTGTATTTGGGCTTGAGGCCTTAGTTTATGCTTTATGCATGTTTGGGCCTGATGCCATAGTTTATGCTTTATGCATTTTTGGGCCTGATGCCGTAGTTATGTATACATATACTTGGGCCTGAGGCCGTAGCTCGTGCACATATATATTGGGCCCGAGGCTGTAGCTTATTTAGATAAACAAGTTGTTCCTCATTTAGAAGAGGGAGTACTCATATCCTTACTTCCTTTGTTCAGTTCATTTATCATTTATTAGTTATCAGTTATCTGTTCAGTTATCAGCTAGCAGTTCAGTTACCAGCTATCAGTTCAGTTATCAGCTATCAGTTCAGTTATCGGTTATTAGTTATCATTTCATTTATTAGTTATCATTTCAGTTATCATCTTAGTTTCAGTTTCAGAATTTATAGTTCTTTCTTTCAGTTGCTTTACATACGATCACGCCTCACCCACACTACCATATAAGTAGGAAGGCAAGGATCGTGTAGCTTTTACCCGAATGGTCGGGATCGAATCCACATGGAGTCTATAATGGGAGTGAGTGTCTAAGTAATCTAGAAGGGTCGAGTGTTTCTAATTGCACTTCTAAACATTTGCTTGGTTTGAACTATGCTAAGTATATTCTATTGATTGTATGCTAATTAATGGCTATATTATTTTTGGTGTTGTTTTCTGATGATGATAAAGGCACTAGGGTCGTGACCTTTGCCTAGGTGGATACATAACGGATTTCAATTCTACGGTCGGGACATTGAATAGGGATACAACTATAACCAATGCACGAACATACCCACTCTATACCTCTCGGTAGTTTGAGTGGCGTTGCCTGATGTGCCGGAGAATTACGACACATTTAATATCAAATTGCTTAGATTATAGCTTGTTTCAAGAGCATTTACCTTTTATATTTATAGAATTTTGATGTTTTGCAGTGCATGAGGCTCAAACACTCAAGAATATGGAAAAGAGAACAAAAAGCTAAAAATTTGAAGAAAGAGCAGAATGCGATCGCAGACGGCACAAGAGGGACCGCATAGCTGGTATGCGGACCGCATATGGCCCAGGCGGATCGCAGAACTCCACAAAAAGGTTGGGTAACTTCAAGAGCAAAAATGCGATCGTATGCGATCGCATAATTCATCTGTGAACCGCATACGTGACCACAGAACGTCCAGTACCTGAAGCCCAGTTCGAGAATGCGAAGCAATTCTGCGGTCACATATCAAGAATGCGGACCACAGAACACACAATGCGATTGGGAGCTAGAAACTAGGGTTTAAGAATGCGAACCGCATACCTGTTCTGCGACAGGAATGCGGTCGTAGAGCTGCCCTGAAAGGGCATTTTTGTCCGATTTTGACCCCGATTTTTGGCCCACTATAAATAGATTTATTTGGGTTTTGTGGGTCATTCTTGTATGGTTTTAGAGCTACATTCCCTCCTTTGAATATTCTTCACTTTTGGAAGCATTAAAGCAAGGATTCTTGAGTTTTGTAAGTTTTTATGACATTTAATACCATTATCTTTTTGTCATTAAGTATGTGTAGCTAGCCTTAAATACTAAGGTTGTGGACCCTAAATGGGTATTATGTATTTGGGTATTTAACTGTCACGACCCAAACCGATGGGCCGCGACAGGCACTCGGTACCTTACTCGACCGAGTACCAACGTAACACATCTTTCTTATTACATCATCATATACACGTGACATACGGGCCTAATAGGCCAACATAATCATTTATAAACTCAAAACATAGGCCGACAAGGCCGTACAATCTTTCACGTATACGACATATGTCTACAAGCCTCTAAGAGTACGTAAATGTCATAAAGGTCGGGATAGAGTCCCTCCATACCAAACAATACACGTCTAAATCATACTAACCAAACGAGCAACTCCGAAGCAAATGGAGCGCACCAATATCTTCCGCTGAGCTGATAGCCTACTTGGAGGGCTCTCGACCTGTCTATCAGGACCTGCGGGCATGAAACGCAGCGTCCCCAGGCAAAAGGGATGTCAATACGAATAATGTACTGAGTATGTAAGGCACATAAATAAATACATAAGAGACACGGAAGAGATATAGAGTAAGTGACTCAACCTGTATGTCTGGATAATCCTGTAAATAATAAATCACTTTTAGCATCATGCATATGCGTATGAATGTCATGTTGTGCATAGTTATATGTTTCATAACATCATCAGCCTCTGAGGGCATCCCATCATATCATATCGGCCACTGTGGGCAAAATCATCATTGTATACCAGCTGATCAGGTGGTGGTGCGTATATAACGCCATAACCTTTCCCATATCCCATATACATATATATACATACATATATACGCGTATATAACGCCGTTTGAATATACATACATATATACGCGTATATAACGCCGTTTGAATCATATTTCAGCCACTGTGGGCAACATCATCATCATATACCAGCTGATCAGGTGGTGGTGCGTATATAACGCCATAACCTTTCCCATATCCCATATACATATATATACATACATATATACGCGTATATAACGCCGTTTGAATATACATACATATATACGCGTATATAACGCCGTTTGAATCATATTTCAGCCACTGTGGGCAACATCATCATCATATACCAGCTGATCAGGTGGTGGTGCGTATATAACGCCATAACCTTTTCCCATATCCCATATACATATATTTACATATATACGCGTATATAACGCCATCTGGTCATGGGTCAATGCACATGAATGCAATGCATGAAAAGTACGTTAATAAAATCTTTCGGAGCTTCATAAGGCCATTTTGCCTTTGAGTAATATCATAAAGTAAACTCTTTTCAACTTTCATATTTTTCTGAGACCCATGAACAGATGATAAAGTATTATGACACATGGAAATTCAAGAACATAGATATCTCTAATACTTCTATGAATAGAGTCATTTATGAAATTTGTGCATTTACACGTTTCGTTCGTATCGCATGAATCATGCCAAAAGAAAGAAGGGATAACCTTAACATACCTGTTGTTCACTTCTAATACTCAAAATTGAACGACGGAATGAGGCAAACGGCATCGAAGAACCATGACTGTCTGAATAAGAGATTGTAATCCAATATTCATAACCTCCTCAGAATCTTATTCTATATCCAAAATAAAACGTCTATTGGGTACCTAAAACAAGAAAAATCTCAAAGAAAGTTTTACTACGCTTCATATTCTAACAAAAGAAGTAGACAGGACAACTTTGAACTTCCATTTGTTATCCCATGATCCTTTCCATTCATAATAACAAACCATTGATAATTTGCAAGTGTATTTCATATATTAATCAATCAATAAATTACTACAAACCCTCTTTAACCATTCCACCTATCTACTTGGCTCCACATCATTTCTTATTAGTAGAACTGTCTATTCAGGCAAATTAGGATTTTCTCTAAACTAGATGTTCTCTAGCGTGTCTTGTCCTTTGCTGTTGACACCTTGCTACATGAGTCACTTAATGAATATAACATGTTCATGCCACGTTGGGGAAGGACAAGATTATCCAAAATAGTGAATTAATTAATTAGGTAATGTCCCATTACCCGGTAATTAATTAATTATCCGCATAGTTAAAAATTATCTTAAATTAATTAAAATACTACTCACTCTTCACATACCTTATTCACCTTATTATCATGGTTATGTGGTACCTCGTACGACACTAGTCCATCAATACCGAGTATTTTAGCTCGGGCCGTATTTTATCCCAAAATGCCAAACTTTGACAAAATTTATTTTCTTTGACTTGCTCCCCCTCTCACATTCACGAATTTACTTATCACTTATTTGAAATAGCATAATCCTTAAAATTTCCAAATAATCTTTTTCTTGGACTGATGTCAATTACCTTACGCCAAATTCAACGTACAATACTACAGGGTGCAACATCGTCGTAACTTATTACTGCGAAGCGTGACATCACCGTAATACTGCAGGGCGTAACATTAACATTGAATATATGCATAATGGTTAGTTGATATTTATTTACTCTTCATTTTCATTTATTGTTAGTGGTTGCAAACATTAAAAAGTGCCATAAATTCTTTCTCAGTTTGGAAAAGTGGATTAGAATTGGTAAGAGTAAATATCAAAGACTCACGACTTTAAACCTTGTTTAATAGAATTGCTTAGGAATAAATGTGTTTTATTTGGCATTAAGTGATTACTTTTCATTGCAACTCTTTTATATATTTGGAAAAATTATAAAGAGGAACTACTATTCAACTATTGGAAAATATTGAGTAGTGATTAATAAATCATGTGCATATCTAAAGGACCTTCCATTACAAATATATCATATTAATACCCATTATCATTACACTTCATTGAAGGGGACACAACCTTGGTTTAGTTAATCATATTAATTACAACTTTAATTAATCATCTTTGTTACTATCATAATTAGATTATTACACAATCAACCCCCCATATCCCAGTTACATTAACGGAATAGAGATATGAGTTGAGTTAAGAATCACACTATCAAAGTAACCTTTTCACGCCTATTCCCTGTGGGATTCGACCCCAACCTTGTTGGGTTATAATATTTGACTTCGACCGCTTTACACTATATTAAAGTGTAATTTGAGCGTATCAAATTTTGGCGCCGTTGCCGGGGAATACAGCTTTGAAATTACTAGTTAGTGTGTACTTCACTCTCTATATTTTTCTATTCCATCACAAGTTGCTTGTTTTGTTTGGTGTTCTAGGTCATAATGTCACATGTTTATGATGAATAGGAAAATCCTATCGCTGATATCGAGGAATACATTAATGACACAAATGTTATCCTTCCGCCGGTGGTTGGTGCGTCTACATTTAAAGTGGATCATGGAATGATTCTCATGCTCAAAGCAGAAGGGTTATTCCACAATTCAACAGATGATGACCCAACGCAGCACTTGAGGAATTTCTTGGGTGTGTGCGCCATGCACAAACAAACCATTGTGACGGAAGATGCTTTGAGGTTGCGGGTAATCAAGTATTCATTGGCGGGAGAGGCAAGAAAGTGGCTTCACAACTTACCTCCTCATACAATCACTACATGAACTGAGCTTGTCCGAGCCTTTTTGGCAAAGTTGTTCCCGGATAGCAAGAAGTCGGAGCTTAGAGATAAATATTTTTCTTTAAGCAAATGCACGGGGAACACTTACATGAGGCACGGGACCGGTTCAAATTATACCTTGTGAGATCACCAAGTCATGGGTTCCCAGAACATATTTTGATGGAGAAGTTTTACATGGGTTTAGACCCACTTTCCTAGTCAATTGCCAAGAATGTCGCGGATGGGTCTTTCATGGACAAGTCATTTGCTAGGATTACTCAAATTCTAGACAAGATGGCTAAGCACAATCAAGCTTGGCATTCGGATGATACAAGTGGTGGAATTTCCTGTGGTACTCCTTCTCTTTCAAACATGATAAAGGAGAACAACGAGAGAGACTAAGTGATTGCCGGTCTTTCCACGAACATTGATGTATTGACAAATATGTTCACGGAAAGTCAAACAAAAAAGGTGAATATGATGGAATACACACAATCATTGGGGAACCAAGATTTTGAAGAAGAAAATTATGTCCAAAACTCTCAAGGTGGTTATCGCCAACAAAGCAATTGGAGGCCAAACCCGCAAGGGTAAGGTCAACAAAATTGGCGCAATGAGCAAAGTGGCCAAGGAACTTGGAACAACAACAACAATAATTATTCCAATAGAAGTTCCAATCCTTATGTACCACCGCGAGGGCAATATTACAACTCTTCACAATACAAGTAGGGGCCATCAAATGAATCCAAATGGAGGGGATGCTAGAGCGAATTTTGCAAAATCAAGAGAAAAGTGATGCAACAATGAGGAACATGTCCGAGGTGGTGGGTTCACACACCACTTCGATTCAAAAACTTGAAATGCAAATGAGAGATCTATCAAGAGAACAAATTCCCAAGCAAAAATCAAGTTGCTTTGAGGTCAAAGATCGGAAAGGCACTGAAAATCAAGTTGCGGACCACCTCTCTCGAATTGAAGAAAACGGGTGCCCCAAAGATGACCTAGATATTGATGATGCCTTCCCTAATGAGCATATTTTGGCATTATCTTCTTCATCAGCTCCTTGGTATGCCGATATTGCAAATTATTTGGTGAGTGAGCTTATTCCAGAGGATTTGGAGGCATATCAGAAGAAAAATGTTTTGAGGGACTGCCGTCAATACTACTGGGAGGAACCATTTTTGTTCCGCATTTGTGCGGACAACATTATTAGAAGATGTGTCCCGGAAGAAGAAGTGATGCCAATTCTAAAGGCATGTCATGACTCACCTGTGGGGGGTCATCATGGAGGGAATCGGACGGCGGCGAAAGTGCTTGAATGTGGATACTATTGGCCATCTCTCTATCATGATGCTAATCAAATAGTCAAAGCCTGTGACCAATGCCAACGACAAGGATAAATCTCCAAGAGACACGAAATGCCAATGAACTTTGTGTTGGAGGTTGAGATTTTTGATGTGTGGGGCATCGACTTCATGGGACCCTTTGTAAGTTCTTGTGGGATGAAGTACATTCTTGTAGCTGTGGACTATGTGTCCAAATGGCTTGAAGCCGTTGCCTTTCCAAACAATGAGGCTAGGAGTGTAACCGCATTCTTGAAAAGGAACATTTTCACACGGTTCGACACTCCTAGAGCAATTCTCAGGGACGGTGGTTCCCACTTTTGTAACAAGGCTTTCAATGGGCTATTGGAGAAGTATGGTGTCAAGCACAAGGTGGCGACGCCTTATCATCCCCAGTCGAGTGGCCAGGTAGAAGTCTCTAACCAGGAGATTAAAAACATCCTAGCAAAAACAATTAATGCACACCGGACCAACTGGTCAAAGAAGCTGGATGATGCATTATGGGCCTACCGAACAGCATACAAAACTCCCATAGGTACTTCTTCTTACAGGCTAGTGTTCGTAAAAGCATGTCATTTACCCATGGAGCTTGAGCACAAAGTCATGTGGGCCCTCAAGAAATTGAACCTGGATTGGAATGAAGCTGCAAATTTGAGGCTCAATCAACTCAATGAAATGGAGGAATTCCGTTTCCATGCTTATGAGAGCGCATCTATGTATAAAGAGAGAATGAAGGTCGTCCATGACAAGAAGATCTTGAAGCGGGAGTTCCACACTGGTGACTTGGTGTTACTCTTCAATTCCCGACTCAAACTCCTCCCGGGTAAACTCAAATCCAAATGGTCTGGTCCTTTCAAAGTGGTGAATGTCTCTCCATTTGGAGCTGTGGAACTAGCAACTGAGGACGGACTTCGTACGTTCAAAGTCAATGGCCAACGCATAAAATACTACTTGGGTACAAATAGCGAGAGGCATGTTGTAGAGAAATTGGATCTCAAGGATGGTCCGTGCCCCACTGATGAATGATTCCAAGGGAATACCAACTTCGTTGTGCCGCGACGTTAAATCAAGCGCTTCATGGGAGGCAACCCATGCGTGGTAACGCACTTTTGTCTTTTTAATTTTTGGTTTTTCAATAAATGTCATTCTTTGGGGCAATTTAAAGGGTGTGTGAGTGCAGGTAGTTCAAAGGAACACAGAAACAGGGTAGGATTGCAGGAGAAGGGCAAGCAAGGAAAATTTGGCCAGTCTGCGATGCATATGCGATCGCATTTCATCTCTGCGGTCCGCATTGTGGTCGCAGACGTAGGCAGATTGTTTAGGAAAAATTCATGTCAACTCTGCGATGCTCAGGTGCACTATGCGAACCGCATTTGTTGTATGCGATCGCATATCACACCGCACTTTGAACTCCGGAAAGATAATGAATAGACCACCGGATAACGGATATGCGGTCGCATATCACGTTATGCGGTCCCACACTCACCGCAGATCCAGGTAAGTACTTCACCCACCGTTGTTCTTACTTAAATAAAAACAAAACAAATTATTAAAAAAAATCGGCACCAAACAAAAGAGTAACGGTTGAAATAACATCTTCTTCAAGGATTCACATTCCATCTTTGTGCACTTCACTACTCATCTGGTATGTATCCTCCCCATCTTCTCCATCCCTTGTTCATTTTTGTTCTATTGTTCCTTAGTTATTTTATCTGTATGTGAATTGAAGTTTAGAATTTTCGTGTTCTCTTTTGTGTTTTTCCATCTAGGTCTGAGTGTAATCGTAAAAGGGAGGGGGAAATGGTAGATTTTAACTGAAAATTAGGCTTGGGAAGTTTGGAATCGAAAATCCGCCATGGTTAGGGCTCAGAAATTGAATTCGAAGGGTTCTGCGGTCCGCATTTTGACTATGCGGACCGCATTTGTGTCGCAGATTGAGACCTAGGTCCGGTGAGGAAGACAGACTATGCGACGCATCTGCGATCACATAGTCGAAATGCGGATCACATTTGCATCGCATTTTTGCACAGTATACCTCCCAAGCCGGTCCCTATTTTGCGACTAGTCTGCGATCGCAGACTCACCTCTGTGGTGGGTTCTGCGATAGCATATTACTCTTACATTTTTTAACACCATTCTGCGATGACTATGAGAATCGCATAGTGGATATGCGACTGCATACGTCATCACATTATTGAATTTTCTTAAGCTATGAACACTTCTGCGATGTGTCTGCGGTTCGCATTGTGGTTATGCGATCGCATACCTCGTCGCATAGTGGACATTTTCTTTCATTTTATTTTTCTTTTCGTATGTTTCTTTTACTTTGTCCGCCCTTTCACTCACATGTATTTTCTCTGTGCAGAAATGCCTCGCAGGAATACATCTTCCGCTTCTAAGAGGGCCTCCTCAAGCAGGCAAGCACCTCCACCCAAACGTGCACGCCAAGCACCTCCACATGATATTGTTGAAAGTTACTCCCAGTCTGATGAAGGAGATACTGAGCCGGAGGTGGATTTGGCGACTGAAGTAAGGAGGAAGCAGGGGGACGACTACCAGCTCCGGTTCCCTATTCCCCTATCTAGAGAGCTATATCCGGTGGGAATTGAAAAGAGAAATATCCTACCTGAAAAGAGGTTGAATCTAAATGGCCTTCAAGAACGATACCCCCATATTCTTGAAAACATCAGAACTAGAAAATGGGAGTGCTTCACTGAGCCACTCGGAGATTACAACGAAACTATGGTGAGGGAATTCTATGCCTCATATGGGCCTCCAGGAATGCCCACCACAAACGGAACAAAATTTTTAGTGAACAAGTCTTGGTTTGGGGAGTAGAAGTGGAGTGTCATCGAGACGCCATCCATGCTCAATACCTTTCAACCATGTGCCCAAGCACGACAGAGTACGATGTCAAATTAGCCAATAAAGATGTCGAACGTGCTTGGGTTGCTTCTGTGATTGCAAGGGGGACCCCAGCCTGGATTGATTCTAGATACAAAATCTACAAGGAAGATCTCACAAGAGAAGGGAGATTCTAGCTCGCCTTCATCACTTTCCGTCTGATCCCCACCAGGAACAAAACAAAGATAAGCATTGAGAAAGCTATTCTCATTGCTTGTATTATGTCGGGGATCACCATTGATGTGAGTGACATCATCTTCCAAGAATTTGGAATCGGGGCATGGCAGAAACAGACTTCATTCCCATTTCCCTGCTTAATCACTTCCTTATGCTGAGCTGCTAAGGTTCCTCTGTTACTTGCATGTGACAAGAAGAGGGAAGCTGACAAAGATATTAACATCACTCGTATTAGTGATGCGGGGCCCAAGGTAGTAGCTGCTCCTCCAGAGACTCAGATTCCTACTTCTACTGAGGCAGGGCCCTCAGATTCTCAGACTCCTAGAGTACCCTCTACAGCAGAGCCATCCACTACTACTCCATAGCCCACTGCCTGTCCCAGTGCTCCATCGTCTATTCCACTGCCTGTTCTCTCCCAGCTTGGTCTCCTAGCTCAGCACACCAATGCTAAGGTAGACAAGATCTTGAGAGATCTTCCCACATTGATCCGGCAGGCCCTCACGCCCATTCAGTCTTCAGTCACTGCTCTACAGGAGTAGCACATGTTATACGAGGGTCGCCTCAAGGGATTTGCGGCCAGAATTGAGAAGGTTGAGCGCGGTGAGGTTGGGGACCTACCAGAGCTCCGGACCGATGTGTCCAATTTGAAGACGGATCTCCACAGGTTGCAGCACGTGGAATTTGATTTCTCATCCCTCTTGCCCAAGAAAGGGGCGCAGGGAGAGGGCACCTCCGAGCATGGGCTAGGGCTTGATTTCTCCACTCTTATGACAGCCCCTGCAGCTCCTGCACCAGTTGATGTACCCTCTGGAGAGGATTTCGAACATTCTTCAGCGTCCGAGGGCGAGGAGTCGGAAGAGGAGTCTTCTTGGTCAGATGATGAGCAGGGCCCTCAGGAGAAGGGAAAGGGGGTTGCAATCACCACAGCTGCAGAGGTAGCAGAGGAGGAGCAGATACAGATTTCTATACAACGCTCCTTGGTGGACACAACTGCCCCGGCCACAACATCAGTTGTTTAGGAGTCAGCAGATGGGGCCAGCAGCTCTTATGCTCCAGCAGTCAGCAGATGGGACACCCCACCCATTGCAGCCGTCATTCCTCTAGCGGAGTCTTGCGCAATTTTTCCACCACCAGTTGATGTCATCCCTCCAGCAGTGACCTCAACTGACCCTGGACCTTTGGCGGTTGAGGACCCCTCTGCCACCCAGCTAACCACTGACTCCCGTAGCGCTTAGCGCGCCCCAGGGAGCCCTTAACTCTGTTTTTATATTTCTTGTGCATTGGGGACAATGCATGCTTTTACGTTGGGGGTGGTGGCTAGGTAGCAACTTGGTATATGAACTCTTTTTGTGACAACTTGGATGATATTGTACTTTTGTTTTTTGTTTTATGTTAAGTATTGAACTTGTGTTGTTGTTCTATGTATATATGTTTTTACTTCTGTTTTCTGTGTTGTGATATCTCCAAGTTGTCAATAAATCAGTAGACATATTTCGTTTGTGTATTTCATCTCTTGTTCGTAGTTTATAAAAAAAACAAAAAAAACACAAAAGAGAAATATCGACTTTGTGAACTTGAGGCTCGCTTTTTGACTCTATGTGTACTTAGAATTATACATGAAAATAAGGAAAGCTACGAGTTGTCAAGCCTTGACTCTTGAGCTAAAACTATGTTGGGCCAAACAGTCATGTGCCGTATGTGTGAGTTTATGTATCAATAATTCTTGTGTTTACTTATGTCATCTAGAACTTGCGCAGTTGGTTTTTTCGATGCTAATAATAAGTACATTGAGTTGGAGAAATGACCTTAGGCATTCTTTGTGATATTGAGAAGCCCAGTAAACCTTTCAAGCTATCAAACGTTTGCACGAATATCACTAGTTTCCCACTTGAGCCTTTAGCCTTTTTGTTGGACACCTCATTACAAGCCTTTCCCGTTTTGAACAATAATCCTCTCTTTTGAACCCGTCCCTCCTTGAATACTGAGAATGAGGCAAAAAGCCTAAGTTGGGGGTTTGGTGAAAGAAGTGGAGATCAGCAAGGTTGTATATTGAGTGTAGAACAGACACCTCAAAAGATTCAATTGAAAATTCTTCAAGCTCCAAAATGAAAATAAATTAAAAAAATAAATAGATATGTATGTAAATAAATATGGAAGCTTTGAAGAGACTTAGTGAGGTAGTTCTACGTTGGTAACTAAATACCAAGGAGGCTATAGAGTTTGGAAGGAAGCAAAGGGCTCGGAAAGAGAAATATGTGAGTAGTGTTCAAGGAGGGTGTAGTCACATGTACCCAAATGATTATTCAACCTTCCCTAAGCCTACATTACAAGCTAGAAAGTCCTTATGGGATTTCCAACCTAATGTTCTTAAAGTAGCAACGAATTAAAATAAGGGCAAGCATATGGTATGATATGTTGTAACATTTGAAATTCTTTGTGAGTGTGAGTGTTTTTATAAATATGTCCCTTGTTGTTGTCATTGTAAATATTGTGAGTTGGGACCTTATTTCTTTCTGGTAAGGACACATGTGCTGTGAATTTTAGCAATAGTTGAGTTCTTGAAGTCGGGTGCAAGTGCACTCAGCTGAGAGTAACATTTGGTCAAATTGCTCGAGGCTCAAAGTTCACGAGTTGAGTAGTTCCTTGTACATAGCAGTGACTGTTCATGAAGGGTATATAAATGAAATGCATGCTTGTAGTACTGGCACTTAACACTGTCCTTGGTCATAGTTGCTTTCGATCTTGTAGTTAAAGTCTAAGTTAGGATAGAGTCATTTTAGTTGCTTGAGGACAAGCAAGAGTTTGAGTGGCTTTTCCTGATGTGCCGAAGAATTACGGCACATTTAATATCAAATTGCTTAGATTATAGCTTGTTTCAAGAGCATTTACCTTTTATATTTATAGAATTTTGATGTTTTGCAGTGCATGAGGCTCAAACACTCAAGAATATGGAAAAGAGAACAAAAAGCTAAAAATTTGAAGAATGAGCAGAATGCGATCGCAGATGGCACAAGAGGGACCGCATAGCTGGTATGCGGACCGCAGATGGCCCAGGCGGATCGCGGAACTCCACAGAAAGATTGGGTAAAAATGCGATCGATTATGTGATCGCATAATTCATCTGCGAACCGCATACGTGACCACAGAACGTCCAGTACCTGAAGCCCAGTTCGAGAATGCGAAGCAATACTGCGGTTGCATATCAAGAATGCAGACCGCAAAACACACAATGCGATTGGGAGCTAGAAACTAGGGTTTAAGAATGTGATTGCCATGTGAAGAATGCGAACCGCATACCTGTTCTGCGACAGGAATGCAGCCGCAGAGCTGCCCTGAAAGGGCATTTTTGTCCGATTTTGACCCTGATTTTTGGCCCACTATAAATAGATTTATTTGGGTTTTGCGGGTCATTCTTGTCTGGTTTTAGAGCTACATTCCCTCCTTTGAATATTCTTCACTTTTGGAAGCATTAAAGCAAGGATTCTTGAGTTTTGTAAGTTTTTATGACATTTAATACCATTATCTTTTTGTCATTAAGTATGTGTAGCTAGCCTTAAATACTAAGGTTGTGGACCCTAAATGGGTGTTATGTATTTGAGTATTTAACATTGAATATATGTATAATGGTTAGTTGATATTTATTTACTCTTCATTTTCATTTATTGTTAGTGGTTGCAAACATTAACAAGTGCCATAAATTCTTTCTCATTTTGGAAAAGTGGGTTAGAATTGGTAAGAGTAAATATCAAAGACACAAGGCTTTAAACCTTGTTTAATAGAATCGCTTAGGAATAAGTGGGTTTTATTTGGCATTAAGTGATTACTCTTCATTGCAACTCTTTTATATATTTGGGGAAATTATAAAGAGGAACTACTATCCAACTATTGGAAAATATTGGGTAGTGATTTAGAAATCATGTTCATATTCCATTAGAAATATATCATATTAATACCCATTAGCATTACACTTCATTGAAGGGGACACAACCTTGGTTTAGTTAATCACATTAATTACAACTTTAATTAATCATCTTTGTTACTATCATAATTAGATTATTACACAATCAACCCCCATATCCCAGTTACATTAACAGAATAGAGATATGATTTGAGTTAAGAATCACACTATCAATGTAACCTTTTCACGCCTATCCCTGTGGGATTCGACCCCAACCTTGTTAGATTATTATATTTGACTTCGACCGCTTTACACTATATTAAAGTGTAATACGAGTGTATCATTTCCCTAATTACCTCTCTCGAGGCCAATTGGGTATCAATTAATGAAGCAATTGAGGCTTAGGTAGGGTATTACTCTCTCGAGGTTTAACCCGTTAATTAGGGCTCAAGTAGGGTTTTACCATTTCTGGGTTTAACCCAATTGATTGGGACTACCAATCTCTTGATAATGCCCTAATTCCCTATTAGGATAATTTTCTAGACTCAAGTCCTCTTTCTCAAGAAGGACCCAAGTCATGGAAAGGCTAATTAGTGTTTGCAACCACTAATTATGGCAATAAGTACCCTTAATTAGCCTAAATAGCCAACACCATTAATTTCCCAACCTTAATTTCAAAAACCCATTATATACCCACACTAGGGTTGAGCCACAACCCTAGCTAATGGGTCTAGCTACTCATAATCAAATATAGAAGCAATGATAGAGAAGAAAGAGAACCCATTAATTGATTCTTAACAAAGATATTGAAGGTTCAATGTTAAAAATACAATAATAAAGCTAAAAAGATGAAAACCCAAAAGTATTCACGTGCTGTCTACTTCAAAAATTACCAGATATCTAAAGAAATTACAAAATAAGCTATTTATAGTCTGCCAGAATTTTGGACAAAAATGCCCCCGCGGGGCCACCGCGGACCGCGAAAATACGACTGCGGCCCGCGAAAGACAACTGGGTGCTTAAGCACTGGGCTTCTGAAAACGCTCGACCGCGGACCGCGAAACATGGACATCGACTGCGGTGAGCTGTGCCTTGAAAAATCCACCTCTCTGAATCTTGGAACCGCGGACCGCGAAATAAGGACCGCGGCCGCAGTGTGCTGAGCTTTAAAATCCACCTCTCTGAATCCTCGAACCGCGGCCGCTGTGGTTCTTTACTTGATCAGTTTTGTTTCCCTTGGTACTTGTGCCGGATTCACTCCTGTTTTGAGCCTATTCTTGACTGAATGTCATCATTTCTAGTTCAATCCTGAATCAATCACAACATATAAGTTTTCGGGGCTACTTTGTATATAATTAACCAAAACTTAGGTCTAGAAGAACGGAAAACAAGGAAAAAAATTCAAGGTATCAACATATTAGTGCAATTCAAATGTACTGACGTCCCTTTTGCCTTGAGCCTGCTTCTCACGATGCAGGTAATGATTTACAGGTTGATGATTTAGAGCGCTAGTATTCTCGTACCACTTATTTGGTGATCCCCAGTTCTTTCGGGGAATTTCATTACCTTACAGTCTTCAGTATTTTTAGACAGTCAGTGTTTTCAGTACTTCATTAGAGGCTTCATAGACTAGAGTAACAGCTAGACAGAGTCACAAGCTTTTTATATTAAGCTATGTTGGCTACAAATATGTTTCATAAATGTATTATTATTTCCGCACTTTGATTTATATCATCCAGACTTCCAGTATATCAACATGTGTTAGTTTATCTTCCGCATTCAGTATGTTATGATATCACATGTTGATTCAGCGAGCCAGTTGGTTTGCTCGGTTACAAGTAGTCAGGCACCGAGTGCCGTGTTACGTCCAGGCCCAGGTTCGGGGCGTGACAAAGCTTGGTATCAGAGCCTTAGGTTCAAGAGTCCCAGGGAGTCTATGAAGCCGTATCCAGTGGATTTTCCTCTTTATGTGTGTGTCAGCCACTCATATAAATGGTTAACTACCAAGACATCCAGGATTGTCTCACTTCTTTCTACTCTAGACCGTTCCATGAATCGCATAGCAACAATTAACCTTCTGTTCCTATCGAATTCCAAACGTATTGAATGACCAAGTGATGCGTATGAGAAACCTAAGGTTCTAGAGAGGACGATTGTTTATTGGGGTATATTTATAGAGTGCAGGTTGGTAACAAATGAGATTTGAGGGTATGTTGAAAGTGGGATGCATCTAGAAGATATGTTGTATGCAATGAGAACCAAGAGCAGCCAATAGTGAATTTCAGGGAACGATTTTAAGTTGTCATATTTATTCAAATCAAAACTAGAAGTACCACATTAGTAAGCTACTATAAGAAGCAGCTATTGATGTAAGATAGAAGATAAGAGAATTCTCCCTTAGATTATGTGACTAATTGTTTACTCCAGATGTTTATAGTCAAAAATGATTTTGAAGTGTATAGAAAATTTGGGGTTAGATATTCCAATTTGGTTTAAGACAGATGAACTTTCTCTATGTGTGATCCATGTCACATGTAGCCAGGCACCAAATGCCGTGTTACGTCCAGGCCCAGGTTCGGGGCGTGACATATGACATCAAAATATGGCGTGTGATAAAAAAGGAAAACCTTCCAATCCCTCCCGAGAAGGATACAAATGGTCAAGTCATCACATCAACTGATCCTATTGATTTGGACGATTACACTGATGAGCAAGCTGCTGTTATCACTGTCAATCAGAAACAATCTTTCTGTCCTTCCAGGGTTGGAGTGAGGCTATGTACATCCTACCTTCCCCATACCCCACTTGTAGGATTACACTAGGTTGTTGTTATTGTAGTAGTATAAACACACACACACACACACACACACACACACACACACACACACACACACACACACATATATATATATATATATATATATATGTATATATATATATATATCATCAATTTCTGCTTTGATTTGATTCGAGTTTTCGATTCAGTGAACTCCCCTATCTACAAGAGTCTATAAGTAGATAGGAGAAAAGACTAGTGAGATATGCTATATCAACAAGAGGTGAACCCACTAATTATTCTTTGGACTTTTGTATATCTTTAAAAGATGTAGTGTAGACTAAAACAACTTGAGACTGAATTAAGGGTGGAGCGAGGGGTTTAGAAAATTATATTGCGTATATAAGGTCAAATATTTTGTAATATATATATATATATATATATATATTTTATATACAAAACTTGCACAAATTTTATATATTATACGGTTACCGG
>ML276473.1:0-26502 GCA_005239495.1 Nicotiana undulata | reverse complement strand
TTTTCAGAAAATAATAAAGGAATTTGAAAGTGAATAATTATGTGAAAACCTTGTTACCGGGCCCGTATTACGGTTCCGGAGCCCGGAACCGGTTTAGTATATGTTATGTTCCTATCTGTGAAATTTGGTGTAAAACGGACTTGAATTGATTGGTTTCGGATCAAAATGAGGAAAAAATGGAGTTAATGAAGGTTTGAGGTTTTTGAAGAATTTGAAATTTGGCTTGGAGAGTGATGTTATGTTCCCGAGGTCCGAATGAAATTTCGAGATCGGGAATAGTTCCGTCGTGTCATTTATAACTTATCTGCAAAATTTGAAGTCATTCCGAGCAGTTTAGGCCGGTTCGGCGCATTGAAGCGAATTCTAGAATTTCAAAGTTCTTAAGTTTGATTAATTTGGTTTTGGGGTTTGATTTCGAGTTTCGTTGTTTCTTTTCATGTTCCGGAAGTTTGAGCGAGTCCGTATCGTGAATACAGACTTGCCGGTGCTTTTGGACGGGGTCCTGAGGGACTCGGGGGTGTTTTAAACCCTGGGAGCTAAGTTGAAAAAACCAAAAAATCTGCTATCTGGTTTCCTTCTCTGCGATCGCAGAAGGTGGGTTGCGATCGCGGAGAAGGATTTTGCTGGGCTAGTGATTGTTCTGCGATCGCAGCCTCCTCTTCGCGATCGCAGAGGTCTGGGTTCCACACCTTCGCGATCGCAGCCCGTTTCTTGCGATCGCATTGGGTCGCGTCTGGGCCGGGTGAGTTTGTTCTTCGCGATCACAGGATCCCTGCCGCGATCGCAGAGGTCTTGACAGTTATTCTTCGCGATCGCAGGACCTCTGCCGCGTAATTAATTCCTTCATGAATTTTTGAAAATCCGAACGTGTGGGCCCGGGGTCGAATTTTAGTATTCTCGGAGAAATAGTAGAAAATGTATAATTTGGCTTGGGAATTGGTTTATTGAGTACTTATTGATGTTAATAAATCCATTATGTCTAGATATTCCCGATTCGGAGTTGGATTCGAGAGGAAAGGCTGTGATTGAGGCTTGACTTGCATTTTCTTTGGAGCCGAGGTAAGTGTTTGGCTTAACCTCAGCTTGAGGGATTAGGTATAATGTCTTACTTGCTATGTGTAACTCATGTCCAACGCATAGGCGTGGTGACGAGTGCCTATGCGCTGCGGTCAAGCATGCCCGTGAGTCATTTGTGATGAAACTTACTATGTTCTTGATATTCTCCGCCCTGTGAGTAATTAGTGAATTAAAAAGTGATACCTTGCTGTTGTTTCATGACGTGGAGAGTTATTCAGTGACTTATAATAGTTGAGGCTTACATTGTTGAATTTATAATTCTGACGCGAGGTTGGTTATAGCTGAGACCCTTGTCGGGCATTTGATGATGTTGTAATTGATGATTTCTCCTTGCCGGGGCAATAGGATTGTATTGATGTATTTCCATGCACTTGAGACTTTTTAGTGTTGACTCTCACATTATATTGTTGCTTTGTTTTGATATATATATATATATATAAATATATGCACGAGGGGAAATTCCGTGCCGAGTGATTGTGAGGTTATGCACGAGGGGACATTCCGTGCTGAGTATTATTATATATGCACGAGGGGACATTCCGTGCCGAGTGATTGTGAGGTTATGCACGAGGGGACATTCCGTGCCGAGTGTTATTATATATGCACGAGGGGACATTCCGTGCCGAGTGATTGTGAGGTTATGCACGAGGGGACATTCCGTGCTGAGTGTTATTATATATGTACGAGGGGACATTCCGTGCCGAGTGATTGTGAGGTTATGCACGAGGGGACATGCCGTGCCTTTTTATGTTCATTATCTGTTGAGAAGTTAAATTTCTGCCTTGTCGTTACGTTTCATTTATTACTCTGTTCTACTGTGCTGGCATTTTTGTTGCCCCTATTACCCTAGCATGTTCTCCCCGTATCTGTCTTACTTGCTTATTTCTGTTTCCATCTTTCCTGTTATCATATAAAATTGTACAGGTACATATGTTGTTGTTGGTCCTAGCCTCATCACTACTTCGCCGAGGTTAGGCTCGACACTTACTCAGTACATGGGGTCGGTTGTACTGGTGCTACACCTGCACTTCTTTATGTTGTGCAGACTACGCAGCCGGACCCGATGATCACTAACGATCGGAGCATCTCATCAATCACACAGGAGACATCAAGGTAGACCCGCAGACGTTCGTGGGCCTTGACGTCACCTTCTACTATTCACTTTCAGCTCTGTCTTACTTTGTATTTCAAAGACACTTCTATGTACTTATTTTCAGACCTTTTGTTTGTAGTAATCTCTTAGACAGTTCGTGAGTATGTGACATCATTTCTGGGATTTGTATATGGGTTTTATTTTTTGAAAAGTGCTATGTCGTATGTAGGTTATTTTGTTATATTTCATTGTGGGCCATCGGTGCCTTAGTTATCCTGTTCGATTTAGTTGTTAATGAGTTTTATTTAGTTCAAACGTTGGCTTGTCTAGCGGGTTCAACATTAGACGCAGTCATGGCCCGAAGGTAGGATTTCGGGTCGTGACAACCACCCCCCTACCACGGCCCTGAGTAGGCTGTGGACCTGGTCGGGGATCACGAACTAAGGGCGAAGAGGCTGCTGTGGATTCTGTAGGCTGAGTTGGTGCACGTCTTCCTAACCCTGGGCACCGACTAATAAAATGTCCTGTCTGCCCACAATGATAACATGCACTCGAACCCTGTCTACACTGCCTGGTGTGCATCTTACCGCACTGAGTACATGGAGGAGTAGGCTGTCTCATCTGTGCGGAACGCTCCTGTCGACGGCCCTCAGGCTGGCCTGAGCTCTGCCCCGGTCCTGACTAAATATAACGATCAAACCGCTGGCCGTGCATATGTGGTGGGAAACTACCTGCTGACCGAGGTGGATATCGATGGAGTGGGGGCCTAAAATCACCCCGTGGATCCCTATAAGGCCCCATAGTACGCGCCCTCTTACTCTGCTCCCTATCCCTGCGAGTATCACGAATCCAACGGGAAAGGTCCTCTGTAGTCTGAGCGAAAGCCTGTATGCGGTAAATATCTACATCATCCAATAGGGATGCTACCCTATAGTCTCTAATCAGATGATCCCCCATACCATCCACATAATGATGAACTCTAGCCTTCATGGTACGTACGATATCTGGTGCATACCTCGCCAAAGAATTAAACTTATGGCTATAATCCCTCACACTCATATCCCCCTGCTTCAGGCTAAGAAACTGGTCAAGACGGGCCTTCCGAACCTCCCGTGGAAAATAATGGGATAAAAAAGTCTCAGAGAAGTCCTCCCACTCTGCTGGCGGAGTATCGGGTCCTCTAGATCTCTCCCATGCCTCATACCTTAGGACGACTACATCACGTAGTTGAAAAGAAGCCAACTCCACAGCCTTGGTGACGGAGGCATGCATAACCCTCAATACTCTATACATATGGTCTATAAAGTCATGGGGATCCTTAGTGGAACTGGATCCATTAAATAATTGAGGGGCCAAGTGAAGAAACTCTCGTACCGTCGAACTTTCTGTCCGATCTCTCCGGGCATCTGCTTCCGACTCTAGCTGTCGCTCATGAATAGAAACCATCCTAGTCAGCAACTGAATTGCCTCCCTCATCCCCTGCTCCCTAGTCTCTGATGGGGGAACAACAGGTGCTGGAGGTCCTATGTCTCTAGCTGCCTCAGGTACCAATGAAACTGGTGAGGCTGTGGGTACTGCATCTCCCTGGGCTCCAACAAGTGCCGGGGAAGCTGAAACTAGGGGTACTGGNTTCCCCCGGATCCATACCTATCTCTCGATGTGCCATCTCCTGAGCGTAGGTAGCCTGTTAGATAAGAAACACAAAACACGATTTAGATTTCATATGTTCTTATAACTTCGCTCTATAACACGATCTATTAATTGAAAGAAATGTAACCATTCCTAAATGCCTCATAGCCTCCTGATTATAAGTGTGGTGCACAACACACCCATAAGAAAGACTCTACTAGACACGGCTTGTGGACTGGGATACGACCTGCTCTGATACAAAGTTTGTCATGCCACAAACTAGGGGAGGCACGACTGGCACTCGATACTGTATTCGATCGAGTTAGCCACTAAACATACTAGCTAACTAAACTGGGGGCCCAACAGATCGGGCAGCACAACATCTGAAATACTAAGCCTGGACCGTTAAGGTCATGACCTGAATAACAATAAGTCATATAAACAAAGGTAGACAAGCCAAAATAATAAAGTACTAGCTGGCCGACGAGGCCGCGACTGAAGACATACATGCCTACACACATATATATACATGCCAAGCCTATGGGCTAGAGACTGAAAGCAGCAAAAAGAAACCCAGAATACTGTGTCCACCATAGCCTCTAAGAGTATCATAAGCACTGTCGGAACAAGGCCCCGACTATACCTAAACTGTACAACAAAAGTAACCATCCTATGAAAGCTCCAGGAAGAGGTGGAGCTTACCAACTCACAGTTGAACCCTGAAATCCTAGCGGAGGGGTCGATTAGAGTCCCTACCTGAACCTGCACGCACAAAACAAAAATGCAGTGTCCCCATGCAACAGGACATCAGTACGAATAAAAATGTACTGGTATGTAAGGCAAAATGTAGAATCATACATAGCTGATGTAAAAAGGGTAATAGAGATACCACCTGACACTGAAACTCTGATAGCCTCCATGGCCGACATCCGACCTCATAGTAATCAAATATGCATGATATGCTCGTTTAATCGTATGTCATGAATACATATATATTGATGCAAATGCATGACGTACCCAACAAAATGATAGCAATGGAGGTCTCTCCCGGTAGCTAACCGGTATCATATTTCCAACCTGTGGCCATCTGTACAATATATATAGTCTTTCGGGAAAATAGGCCCCTTACCTCCGATTAAAGCTCAAAGTACATGCATAATATGCCATGTATGATATGAACTTTGAATTCATATAATAGGCCATAACAAGAACTTAGCCAATCTTCGCTCATTGGTACTCTTATTCGCATAATCACATAATCACCTTCGTATTGCATACAAAAGTCTCGTGGAACCTCATATGTTTTTTTTGAATAAGCTTGAAAACATAACTCGACTTTTAGAAAGATAACTCAACTATGAAGATGTTTATAAAAAGCTTAAGCTGCTTCACTTAGTCCTTATACCTGATTTCTTGATAATTAGTAAAAGAAAATATTTTAAAAATCAACTGTTTTAGTAGTTTAAACATAAAAGTTATATTTGAGATTTTTGGAAATCGACGTATCACTTTAGAGATTTTAAAATACACTTTAACAAGGAAGAATGACTGATCGCAAATACTAAATGCCTTTATTTTTAAGTCACACAACCCAAATACGNCGAATACCCTATTTAACCGAACGAGTGGAATATCAACCTAATAGCATCATGAAAATACTTCAGTTATGATCCCAATGCCTTTCACAGAAGGTCTTTCTAGCAACAGAATAGTAAAATATCACATTTGGCGTCTTAGGAATTTCCCAGAATTCGTGCTAAAAGGAAGGACGAAGCTTAGCCTTAACATACCTCTCAACCGAACGTCTGAATGCCTGTAGTTCCTTCACGAAATTTGTTACTTACGTCCTAAGATTCGCAAACACTATATATATGCAGCTTATACGCACCTATAAACAATTCATAATTGAGTTTAAATCGGCAGATTTTCCATATGACCCTAACTTGACGAAACATCCGTAGAACTTTGTAAAAACGATCATAAAAGAGTCCCAAGATGATTACCTTGGAAAACCAAGTATAAATTCTGAATAACCAGCAAGAACAACACATTCCTATCTTCCAAAAATAGCTCCAAACACAGCTAATAGAAGGGGGAAACGATTGCAAAGCGTAGAGATTGAATTTCTAGGCACGGGGGCAAACTTTAACGATAGAAATCGTTAAAAACGCACCTTAATCACTCAAGAACACCATGGGACCTTCTCTTCAGCTTTCTCACTATTTTGGGACTAAAATGAAATGTTTTGGGGTCTTAAAAGTCGAATTTGCCGACTTATACCACTTGTTTGACTCGACCCGGTTCGCGACCCGATGTCAGCCCGGATAGTCCGCGGTAAAACAGTCATAACCTTTTACTCTGATGTCGGTTTGATGTGAGATTTTTTTGGTTGCGAACTAGACTCGTAGACCTTCGATGTGGTAGGTTGTGGGTCCCATAAAACTTTATATATTGGGAGAAATGATCTGATACATTTTACCCAAAGTTTAGCAAATTTATTAGAGAAATTTACGATAACTTTTGCCGACCTTTATTTCGCAAATTGCTTGACTCCAAAACTTAACATGTGACCAATGTGATATTATAATACCTCATAAAACATTATTCTTATCATATTAGACACTCTTAGTCTTATCCCACAGGTGCAAGTTAACTTAAACCTTCCGAACGCGCGGGGTGCTACCCGAGCCATTTCTTTAACCACGAACCTTTGTTTAAGGGATTCCTTTGACCTAAAGCTTTAGTTTAGTTCCTTGATATTACCACACATTTTCAGTATTATTCTCCCAATGTGCTATACCCAATCATATATACCTAATATAACCACGCCACGTTACGTATATTACGTAAGAGAAGAGAAAAAAAACACATGGGGTCTCACATCAACTATAAATACCCCCTCATTCTTTCATTTTTACTCACAAAATCATCAATCTCTATCAATCTCAAACTCAAATTGAAGTCTTCAAGTCTTCACTCATCTCTCATTTCTCAAACTCAAATTCTCAATTCAAGTTTAATCATGCCCGGTGATTCTAGAGTTAGCCCATTTGTTCAGGAACACTATAATGTGGTAGAAGAAAATGAAGAATCTTGCACGGTAACTTGCAAGTATTGTAGTCGAGTCTACACTTGGCGTACAAAGTTGGAGGGCACGGGCCCTTTAAGGAGGCATACAATAAAGTATTGTCTTGCGCGTTCTCCAGACATTCGTATTTAAAATTTTAAGTTTATTTCAAACAATTTGTGTTATTTTAAAATTATTAGAGTATTATGCTTAATGTTGTAGTTTTTTAGATTAATTTGAAGTATTATTAATTTATTATGCAATGGTAAGTGCAAGTTTGAATATCTATTTACTATTTTTTTGTGTTTAAATTTGAATTACAAGATTTACAAGAAATTGCCTTAGATAAAACAAATTTAAAAAAAAAATAGCCCGGAACACTTAGGCCCGTTTAGGCTCGTGGGCCCGACCCGTTTAGCCCGGGCCCATACATGCTTAGGCCCACAGAGGGCCGATTCCACCCATCAGGCCCGCCAAGCCCAGGACCGCTTGAGCCCGACCCCGTTTGGCCTGACCCGTTTGGCCCATTTAGCCCAAGCCCGACCCGGATTACAGCCTTAGTCTACTGCATTGGAGTACTTCTTAGCATGTCCCTTAATTCAACCTAAGTGTGCCATTTTCTTCTCTTCCTTTGCATTTTCCTCCGTAACTTAGGAACAAAACAGGGAGAGGAATAAGTAAATACTACATAATAATTGGACATAAAAACGTTAAACTACTTACTAATTTATTATATTAAATATTGAAGTTTATTCATCTTTAAATAAGACATTAAAATATTAGCTTGAATGAGTATGGGAAATATTGACTTCCACTTAGAATTTTAAACTTTTACTATTTTATTTTTTTTGATTAAAATTCGCATTCAAAGATAATGAGACTTCTGGTCTTATGTCCTCCACACAGGCCTTGAGTGTCTTTTCTTATAACGAAGTCGAGTTATGGCATCATAGATTCGAACATCTATATGTGTCTAAGATGCGAGTCTTAGTTCCTAGTTTATCTGAATTACGTGTGTCTGAGTTTTTAGCATCCTCTTTTTAAGTGTGGAGATGTTAGCCACAGGGTGAGAGACTGTTCCAGGGTTCAGGTAAGTGCGCTATAGCAGGCTATTCAGATGAGTAGAGGGCGCCCAAGAGGGGGAGACCCGACCCGTTGATGTATTTCATATTACAAGCTGGAGACCGTCGGCTCAAATATTATCACCCAGGTATGTTGTGATGTGCTAAAGTGGGGTACCATTGTATTTAACTATAGTCCTGTTGGTCAGGACGAGTTCCCTTATTTGTTGTTTCATTTATGAGTGAGTTTCATGTTTTGCACTCTGTTTTCGTGTTTGCTCCTGTTGGGAGATTCTATGAGTAGTAGCTTGTGTCTATCGTTGTCTCATTCATCCTTTCTAGTGGTGAAACTAGAGGTGAGTCCTTGTTGTTCATTATGGTGAGCTTTATATGTTTTTTCCTAAGTATTTTGTTACGAGCTGTGATTTGATATTCCATCGAGATGTAAGTTCAGTTAGTATTATGACTTTTATCAGCTGAGATGAGTTAATGGCGAAATTTCAATTGGTATGATATATTTTTTGGTATGTGATTCAGAGTTGAGGGTGAGACCCTCGTGATATTTGTGATTCGATATGTTTAGACCGGGCTGAGTACCGCGGTGGAAATTTTTATCAGGATGGAATTCTGGTGGATTCTTCATATGCTTTACTTCTTCCTTGTTATATTGCATTTGACAAGTCAATATTGATAGAGAGTTGTGCCTATGGGCTTTTGTTCGATAGATCCTTTATATGCTTCTATTTTCATATTCAGTCATTTCGTTATGCGTTTCCTTAGTTTAGTTTGCGAGATGTGTGCCCTGTGGTGTTAGTTGTGGCTTGGTGATTCAGGTGTTTAATAATAAAGTCTTCGTGTTCATTGCATCATTATCACTATTATGGGGTTTGGAAACTGAGTTCTTCCATATGGGGGGCCAATTGCCAATGTTGAGTTGATTTCGGGCAGTTATTGTGATCAAAAGTGCTATTTGAGCCTATGTGTGATGAGCTATATTGTGTGGTCGTGCCCTATGGGTGTAGACCTAAGTTGATGCAGCTGGTTGAGGCTGATGCCGGATACGTATTTAGAATCGGGTCTATTGAGAAATGAGTAGAAGGTGAGAAAGTGAGGTATGAGGCTTATCGGTGGTGATGTGAAGACTATATTGCAGTTGATTGTTTCATCAGGATTATGTGAGTTGGGGTGATGTGGGATCACCCACGAGTATGTGTTAGAAGTGTACGATCAGTGATAAGATGAGTTCAAGGTGAAACTTGGCACGTTCGAGGACAAACGTTCATTTTAAGAGGGGGAGAATATAACGACCCGACCGGTTGTTTTGAAAATTTAAGCTACGTTCGGTAGTGTAAGGTCATAAACATCTTCACATTGTGTATATCTACCTATGTGCGTGGTTAGATTCAGTTACCAGATAATTCGGAGTCGAATTGGAAGAAAAATTTCAGTTTTAGAAGCTTAAGAGATGAAAGTTGATCGGAGGTTTGACTTTTGCGTAAACGGCCTCGGAATGAGTTTTGGTTAATACCAACAGCTTTGTATGATGATTTTGGACTTAGGCGTGTGTCAGGAATTGGATTTGGAGGTCCGTAGAGTGATTTGAGGTAATTTGGCGAAAGTTAGAATTTCGGCGATTTCGGCCAATAGGTGAAATTTTTATATCGGGCTTGGAATGGAATTCCGAGAGTGGATGTAGGTTCGTTGTGTCATTTAGGACTTGTGTGCAGAATTTCACTTCATTCCGGGTTGATTTGATATGTTTCGACGCGAGTGTTGATATTTGAAGTTTTGAAAATTGATAAGTTTGATTTTTGGTTTGATTCATTGTTTTAGTATTGTTTTATGTGTTTTGAAACCTCGAGCGAGTACGTGTTAGGTTATATGACTTGTTTGTGTCATTGGACGAAGTCCCGGGGGCCTCGGGCGTGTTTCAGATGGGTGTTAGGTCCATTTTCCTTATTTTTGAACAGCTGAAATTTACCTTCTGGTTTCGTTCTATGCGATCGCATGGGAGTAGCCGCGATCGCATAGAGTCTCTTTGAGCAGCCCAGATTTTCCTTCAGTGGGATCGCAAATGCACGTCCGTGATCGCCTACCTCCACAAACCATACACTCCGCGATCGCATCTTGCCCTTCGCGATCGCACAACTTGAAGACTTCACCCTACGCGATCGCATGCTCACGTTCGCGATCGCAGAAGTATATTTTCCTCTTCTTCGCGATCGCATCTTCACAATCGCGATCGCACAATGCTATTTTAGCAGTGGCCATTTCTTTTTCTATGCGATCATAACAATGAGCCCGCGATCGCATTGAACAAAAAAGGTACCTGGGCAGTTTTTCCCTTCCTCTTCGCGATCGCAGACCATACTCCGCGATCGCAATTCATTACACGCCTGGGCAGAATATAAGTTACCAAAAATCGGTGTTTTACCATTTTTGACATATTTTGACTTCTAGAACTCGATTTTGGGCGATTCTTCGAGGGTTTTTCACACAAATCGAATGGGTAAGTGGTCTTCCACTATAATTAATTATATTTCATGAATTAGTTCTTGTTTTTATCATTTAATTTGTGTTTTGGGTTGAGGGAATTGTGGGTTTTGAAAGAAAACTTCTAAAATGAAATATCATGATTTGAATGACCAAATGATATCGGAATTTGATAAATTTAGTATGGGTTAACTCGTATTGGAATGGGTAAACAAAATTTATAAAATTTGTCGGGTTCCGAGGTGCGGGCCCGGGGGTCGAACTTTTGGGTCGATTTTCATAATTTAGTAAAGATTGAAACTTTATTATTTAGAATCATTCCTTATACATGTTATGTCTATTTTGAAGTTGTTTTAGTTGATTTTGAGCCGTCCGGAGGTCTTTCCGCCGAGAAGTTCATTTTTGAGTACCGGTTGGTCGTCTTTGAGGTAAATATCTTTCCTAACCTTGTGTGGGGGAACTACCCCTTAGGATTGAGTCTTCCTTGTTGATTGTAGTCCGTGTATATGAGGTGACGAGTGCGTACTCGGACTTATTTGCTAATAGATTGGCCTTTTAGGATTCGTAGGTTCTTATGTTACCTGTGTATGAGTTGTAATTGTTACATTTGCATCCTTGGTTGTTAATTTCATTATTTCCTGCTTAAATTAGGATTACTTAATTTTGGATTCCTTCGTTGATGATTTGATCCTAATTGACTTAACTGAATATTTTACCGCTTTTATCTTTATGCTATATTAGCTTCCTAAAACTGTCAAATGGATTATATTAGTGTTATCTAGTGTTATAGTTGCTTAGCCATAGTTAGAGCATCCGTTCATTGGCATCAAGCATGCTCGTGAGTCTTACATTGTAATTCCTATGATTCCTCCTTTATGTGCTACTTGGGACAGTTGATAAACATTTATGTTGTGGATGTTTCCTTCATGTTGCCTGTTTCTGGACATTCGTTTAAGTTGAGTTTATTCCGTAAAGTTAAATTGCTTAAGCGAGAATTGGTTATAGCTGTTTTCCCTTGCCGGGATGGTGTTGTTTTCATTGTTGACTCCCTTGCCGGGATTGTGTGTTTCTATTATTGTTTGTGCTGTTATGATATTGTTTGCATTGTTGGATTCCCTTGCTGAGACGTTGTGATTTATGGTTCCTCTTTTTTATTTGCTTCGTCAATTTGTTATTTATTTATTTATTTATTTATGCACGAGGGGACATTCCGTGCCGAGTGATTGTGAGGTTATGCACGAGGGGACATTCTGTGCCGACTGATTGTGAGGTTATGCACGAGGGGACATTCTGTGCCGAGTGTTTATTTATTTATTTATGCACGAGGGGACATTCTGTGCCGAGTATTTATTTATTTATGCACGAGGGGACAATCCGTGCCGAGTGTTTATTTATTTATTTATGCACGAGGGGATATTCCGTGCCGAGCGATTGTGAGGTTATGCACGAGGGGACATTCCGTGCCCAGTGATTATTTATTTTAGCACGAGGGGACATGCCGTGCACTTGTCTTTGCATTATATTTTTTCGTGTCCTTGTTTGATATTTGCTGCATTTGTTTAAGAGTTAATATTCCGTTTTTTAATCCGGATATTCATACTGATCTCTTACTAAAATTATTGACAAGGCAAGTTTTGAGTGCGGACTGAGTTCCGGTAGATTTACCTTGAGGAGATTATGATTACGAGATTTTACTGAAAAGTATTATTGAAAAGTAATGGTTTCGAAATGATTATATCTGAAGACTTTTACATCGAAGGTATATTTGAAAAGCACTAGTCTTGCATAAAATGATACTTGAAAGTCTTTTATTGGGAAAACATCTTTGGACTGTTATTGAGACTGTTAGTTTCCCTTACTTATTGTTGTTATTATTAACTGTTAGGCTTACCTAGTCTCTAGGACTACGTGCCATCACGATACCCAACAGAGGGAAATTTATGTCGTGACACGTTGGTATTAGAGCTCTAGGTTCATAGGTGCTACGAGTCATAAGCGGGTTTAGTAGAGTCTTGCGGATCGGTACGGAGACGTCTGTACTTATCTTCGAGAAGCTACGGAACTATTAGGACAATTTCACTTCCTTCATTCCTATCGTGTGAGTTTATTGATCTTGAAGTTTGAAATTATCGTTCCATTCTCTCACCGATGGTGAGGACACGAACTGCGGTACCTGATGATGTTACCCGAAGCAAGTGTCGCAAGGGTCAGAGACAGAGGCTGATGAGGAGCACGTGCCGCAGTTAAGATGCCTGTCAGAGCAGTTATGGAGGAGCCTCCAGTAGTTCTAGTTGAGGGAAACAAGTACTGGAGGTGCATGTTGCTGCTCCGGACTTCAGGAGGCCTGGGCATAGTTTTTTTGAGTATGATTGGTACATTGACTCAGGATGGGTTGATTTTAGTGCACCAGTTGCTTCACAGATCAGGGGAGGAGTTCAGACTCCCACCGTCCACACTCCAGAGCAGTGAGGTCATATTGGTCAGGTTCCAGTTGTCATGGCAGCACGACATGTGGTTTCAGTTCAGCCCGTGGTTAGGGTAGTAGCATCGGAAGAAGAACCTGGGACTTGAGAGGTACAGGAAGTACCACCCCCCTCCTAACCTTCAGTGGATTGGCGGCAGATGGTTCCCCGAGTTTCCTGGGGAAGGGTCACTATATTCTTCGCACTTCGGGTGTTGTGGAGACGAGCGTGATCATTTTTGTCACGTTTCAGGTTCAGAGTAGTGGGTTGATCAGTGGTGGCGGCATATGAGTTGGGGTAACCTGACCGAGTTAGCTTCACTAGCATGGATTTAGTTTTCGGAGATATTTGAGGGAGGTTGCACCTCAGTTCCTTCGAAAATGTTCGGCGCGCGGAGTTTGGGTAGTTTCGTCAGGGCACTATGTCAGTGTTGTAGGACTATGTCAGATTCAGTGAGTTGGCCAGATATGCACCTCATTTGGTTGCTTCAGTTAAGAGATGAGTCCGTAGAGTCATTGAGGGGTTCAAACATGATATGGGGTTCAACAGGACTCGAGGATTAGAGTAGGATGCCTCGTTTCAGCAGGCAGTAGGGAGCGCTCGCCGGTTAAGGAGCATGTGGGACCGGGAGCGAGAGGACAGACGAGGTCAGGAGAGAGAGTGTAGGGAGGCGAGGAGGCCTCGTAGACCGGAGTAATCTACTGGTCCTTATTATGGCACCAAGGTGCGTCATGGTAGAGAATTTTGGGTCAACCAGTTCAATTTGCATTGCCAGCTTCGCATGGGGGCTTTTCAGGTACTCATGGGTCTTAGAGGATCCATATTGTGTGTTTTCCACAGCCACGTCGGCAGAGAGATTGTTTTCAGTGTGGAGATGTTAACCACAGGGTGAGAGACCTTTCTAGGATTCAGGTAAGTGCGCTATAGTAGGGTATTCAGATGAGTAGAGGGCGCCCAAGAGGGGGAGGCCCGACCCGTTGATGTATTTCATATTTCCGGCTAGAGACCGTTGGGTCAGAGATTATCACCCAGGTATGTTGTGATGTGATAAATTGGGGTACCATTGTATTTCACTATAGTCCTGTTGGTCAGGACGAGTTCCCTTATTTGTTGTTTCATTTATGAGTGAGTTTCATATTTTGCACTCTGTTTTCGTGTTTGCTCCTGTTGGGAGATTCTATGAGTAGTAGCCCGTGTGTATCGTTGTCTCATTCATCCTTGCTAGTGGTGAAACTAGAGGTGGGTCCTTGTTGTTCATTATGGTGAGCTTTATATGATTTTTCCTAAGTATTTTGTTACGAGCTGTGATGTGATATTCCATCGAGATGTGAGTTCAATTAGTATTATGACTTTTATCAGCTGAGATGATTTAATGGAGAAATTTCTATTGGTATGATATATTTTTTGGTATGTGATTCAGAGTTGAGGGTGAGGTCCTCGTGATATTTGTGATTCGATATGTTTAGACCAGGCTGAGTACCGCGGTGGAAATTTTTATCAGGATGGAATTCTGGTGGTTTGTTCACATGCTTTGCTTCTTCCTTGTTATATTGCTTTTGACAAGTCAGTATTGATAGAGAGTTGTGCCTATGGGCTTTTGTTTGATATATCCTTTATATGCTTCTATTTTCATATTCAGTCATTTCGTTATGCGTTTCCTTAGTTTAGTTTGCGAGATGTGTGCCCGGTGGTGTTAGTTGTGGCTTGGGGATTCGGGTGTTTAATAATGAAGTCTTCGTGTTCATTGCATCATTATCAGTATTATGGTGTTTGGAAACATAGTTCTTCCATATGTGGGGCCAATTGCCAATGTTGAGTTGATTTCGGGCAGTTATTGTGATCAAAAGTGCTATTTGAGCCTATGTGTGATGAGCTATATTGTGTGGTCGTCCCCTATGGGTGTAGACCTGAGTTGATGCAGCTGGTTGAGGCTAATGCCGGATACGGATTTAGAATCGGGTCTTTTGAGAAATGAGTAGAAGGTGAGAAAGTGAGGTATGAGGCTTATCGGTGGTGAAGTGAAGGTTATATTGCAATTGATTGTTTCATAAGGCTTATGTGAGTTGGGGTGATGTGGGATCACCCACGGGTATGTGTTAGAAGTGTACAATCAATGATTGGATGAGTCCAAGGTGAAATTTGGCACGTTCGAGGACAAACGTTTGTTTTAAGAGGGGAAGAATGCAACGACCCGACAGGTCCTTTTGAGAATTTAAACTCCGTTCGGTGGTGTAAGGTCAAAAGCAGCTTCACATTGTGTATATCGACCTGTGTGCGTGGTTAGATTCAGTTACCAGATAATCCGGAGTCGAATTGGAAGAAAAATTTCAGTTTTAGAAGCTTAAGAGATAAAAGTTGACCGGAGTTTTGACTTTTGTGTAAACGGCCTCGGAATTAGTTTTGGTTAATGCCAATAGCTTTGTATGATGATTTTGGACTTAGGCGTGCGTCTTGAATTGAATTTGGAGGTCCGTAGAGTGATTTGAGGTAATTTGGCGAAAGTTAGAATTTCGGCGATTTCGGCCGATAGGTGAAATTTTGATATAGGGTTCGGAATGGAATTCCGAGAGTGGCTGTAGGTCCGTTGTGTCATTTAGGACTTGTCTGCAAAATTTCACGTCATTCCAGGCTGATTTGATAGGTTTCGACGTGAGTGTTGATATTTGAAGTTTTGAAAATTCATAAGTTTGATTTTTTGTTTGATTCGTTGTTTTAGTGTTTTTTATGTGTTTTGAAACCTCGAGCGAGTCCGTGTTAGGTTATATGACTTGTGTGTGTGGTTGGACGGGGTCCCAGGGGCCTCGGGCGTGTTTCGAATGGGTGTCGGGTCCATTTTCCTCATTTTTGAACATCTGAAATTTGCCTTCTAGTTTGCTTTAATGCGATCGCATAGGAGTAGCCGCGATCGCATAGAGTCTCTTTGAGAATCCCAACTTTTCCTTCAATGCGATCACAAATGCACGTCCGCGATCACATACCTCCACAAACAATACACTCCGCGATTGCATCTTGCTTTTCGCGATCGCACAACTTGAAGACTTCACCCTACGCGATCGCACGCTCACGTTCGCGATCGCAGAAGTATATTTTCCTCTTCTTCGCGATCACATCTTCATAATCGCGATCGCATAATGCTATTTTAGCAGTGGCCATTTCTTCTTCTATGCGATCGCAACAATGAGCCCGCGATCGCATTGAACAAAAAGGGTACCTGGGCAGGTTTTCCCTTCCTCTTCGCGATCGCAAAACATACTACGCGATCGCGATTCATTACACGCCTGGGCAGAATATAAGTTACCAAAAATCGGGGTTTCACCATTTTTGACATATTTTGACTTCTAGAACTCGGTTTTGGGCGATTATTCGAGGGTTTTTCACACAAATCGAATGGGTAAGTGTTCTTCCACTATAATTAATTATCTTTCATGAATTAGTTCTTGTTTTTATCATTTAATTTGTGTTTTGGGTTGAGGGGATTGTGGGTTTTGAAAGAAAACTTCTAAAATGAAAATTCATGATTTGAATGACCAAATGATATCGGAATTTGATAAGTTTAGTATGGGTTAACTCGTATCGGAATGAGTAAACGGAATTTGTAAAATTTGTCGGGTTCCGAGGTGCGGGCCTCGGGGTCGACTTTTGGGTCGATTTTCATAATTTAGTAAAGATTGTAACTTTATTATTCAGAATCATTCCTTATACGTGTTATGTGTATTTTGAAGTTGTTTTAGTTGATTTTAAGCCGTCCGGAGGTCTTTTCGCCCGAGAAGTTCATTTTTGAGTACCGGTTGGTCGTCGTTGAGGTAAGTATCTTGCCTAACCTTGTGTGGGGGAACTACCCCTTAGGATTGAGTCTTCCTTGTTGATTGTAGTCCGTGTATACGAGGTGACGAGTGCGTACTCAGACTTATTTGCTAACAAATTGGCCTTTTAGGATTCGTAGGTTCTTATGTTACCTGTGTATGAGTTGTAATTGCTACATATGCATCCTTGGTTGTTAATTTCATTATTTCCTGCTTAAATTAGGATTACTTACTTTTGGATTCCTTCGTTGATGATTTGATCCTAATTGACTTAACTGAATATTTTGCCGCTCTTATCTTTATACTATATTTGCTTCCTAAAACTGTCAAATGGATTATAATAGTGTTATCTAGTTTTATAGATGCTTAGCCGTAGTTAGAGCATCCGTTCGTTGGCGTCAAGCATGCTCGTAAGTCTTACATTGTAATTCCTATGATACCTCCTTTATGTGCTACTTGGGACAGTTGATAAACATTTATGTTGTGGATGTTTCCTTGATGTTGCCTATTTCTGGACCTTCATTTAAGTTGAGTTTATTCTGTAAAGTTAAATTGCTTAAGTGAGAATTGGTTATAGCTAATTTCCATTGCCGGGATGGTGTTGTTTTCATTGTTGACTCCCTTGCCGGGATGGTGTATTTCTATTATTGTTTGTGTTGTTATGATATTGTTTGCATTGTTGGATTCCCTTTCTAGGACGTTGTGATTTATGGTTCCTATTGTTGATTTGCTTCGTCAATTTGTTGTTTATTTATGCACTAGGGGACATTCCGTGCCGAGTGATTGTGAGGTTATGCACGAGGGGAGATTCCGTGCCGAGTGATTGTGAGGTTATGCACGAGGAGACATTCCGTGCCGAGTGTTTATTTATTTATTTATGCACGAGGGGACATTCCATGCCGAGTGTTTATTTATTTATGCACGAGGGGACATTCCGTGCCGAGTGTTTATTTATTTATTTATGCGCGAGGGGACATTCCGTGCCGAGTGATTATGAGGTTATGCATGAGGGGACATTCCGTGCCGAGTGATTATTTATTTTAGCACGAGGGGACATGCCGTGCACTTGTCTTTGCATTATATTTTTTCGTGTCCTTGTTTGATATTTACTGCATTTGTTTAAGAGTTAGTATTCCATTGTTTAATCCGGATATTCATACTGATCTCTTACTAAATTTATTGACAAGGCAAGTTTTGAGTGCGGACTGAGTTCCGATAGATTTACCTTGAAGTGATTATGATAACGAGATTTTTACTGAAAAGTATTATTGTAAAGTAATAGTTTTGAACTGATTATATCTGAAGGCTTTTACATCGAAGGTATATTTGAAAAGCACCAGTCTTGCATAAAATGATACTTGAAAGTCTTTTACTGGGAAAACATCTTTGGAAACTTCGTATTTTGAAAGAAAACTATGTTTTACGTAACTCTCTCTAGTACATATACTTATATATATTTTGGAGAAAGTATGTTTTCAAAAGGAAATCTTTCTATATTAAAATGATTTTTCTTGCAAATTTTTGCATATGATTTGTTGTTTAAGGGTTTCCACCAATTTATGGAATTTGATGGCTAAGGCTATATGTGATTAAATAAACGTAGAGTTGAGTTGTGTGGTTCTCTAGTGCATTGTGTTTTCTTCCGGTTTGGCTTGTTTTCGCTGTCCATCTTTCTGTGTATTTTGTGTTATTTCGTGGTTATTTTTCTGTATTTTCCTTCCGCATTATATTGTCATTGTTGCATCTTATCCCGTAAATTCTTAGATAGATGTAGTGATCGGTTACTTTTATATTCATGTCAGTTATTTTTGTAGACCAGTGGTGTCTTGACTAGTCCTCGTCACTACTCCACCGAGGTTAGTGTTGATACTTACTGGGCACCTCTATGGTGTGCTCATACTACTCTTCTGTGCATTTTTGTTGCACAGATCCAGGCATTGATTGTTAGTAGCCGCATGGACCATCGACGTGGAGACTCAAGGTAACCTGCTGCTGCGTTCGCAGGCTTCAGAGTCACCTTCTTATAAGTAGCATTCATACATTGTTGTATTTATTTCCGAACAATTGTATTTAGAAGTTGTAGAATATTCGTAGAGCTTATGACTTGTATTACCGGTTTTGGAAAAACATTGTAAAATTCTGTCAAGGTTTCTATATTGAGACGGTTAGTTTCCCTTACTTATTGTTGTTATTATTAAGTGTTAGTCTTACCTAGTCTCTAGGACTAGGTGCCATCACGATACCCAACAGAGGGAAATTTGGGTCGTGACAAGTTGGTATCAGAGCTCTAGGTTCATAGGTGCTACGAGTCATAAGCGGGTTTAGTAGAGTCTTGCGGATCGGTACAGAGACGTCTGTACTTATCTTCGAGAAGCTATGGAACTATTAGGACAATTTCACTTCCTTCATTCCTATCGTGTGAGTTCATTGATCTTGAAGTTTGAAATTATCGTTCCATTCTCTCACCGATGGTGAGGACATGAACTGCGGTACATGATGATGTTACCCAAAGAAAGTGTCGCAATGGTCAGATACAAAGGCCGATGAGGAGCACGTGCCGAAGTTAAGATGCCTGTCAGAGCAATTATGGAGGAGCCGCTAGTAGTTCTAGTTGAGGGAAACATGTACTGGAGGTGCCTGTTGCTGCCCCGGACTTCCAGAGGTCTGGGCATAGTTTTTTCGAGTATGATTGGTACATTAACTCGGGCTGGGTTGATTTTAGTGCACCAGTTGCTTCACAGATCAGGGGAGGAGTTCAGACTCCCACCGTCCACACTTCAGAGCAGTGAGGTCGTATTGGTCAGGTTCCAGTTGTCATGGCAGCACGACATGTGGTTTAAGTTCAGCCCGTGGTTAGGGCAGTAGCATCGGAGGAAGAACTTGGGACTTGAGAGGTACAGAAAGTACCACCCCCTCCTATATTTCAGTGGATTGGCGGTAGATGGTGCCCCGGGTTTCCTGGGGAAGGGTCACTATATTCTTTGCACTTTGGGTGTTGTGGAGATGAGCGAGATCATTTTTGTCACGTCTCAGGTTCAGAGTAATGGGTTGATCAGTGGTAGAGGTATATGAGTTGGGGTAACCTGGCTGAGTTAGCTTCACTAGCATGGATTTAGTTTTCAGAGATGTTTGAGGGAGGTTGCACCTCAGTTCCTTCGGAATGTTCGGCGCGCGGAGTTTGGGAAGTTTTGTCAGGGCACTATGTCAGTGTTGTAGCACTATATCAGATTTAGTGAGTTGGCCAGATATGCACCTCGTTTGGTTGCTTCAGTTAGGTGACGAGTCCGCAGAGTCATTGAGGGGTTCAGACATGATATGCGGTTTAGCAGGACTCGAGGATTAGAGTAGGATGCCTCGTTTCAACAGGCGGTAGGGATCGCTCGCCGGTTAGGGAGCATGTGGGACCGGGAGCGAGAGGACAGACGAGGTTAGGAGAGAGAGTTCAGGGAGGTGAGGAGGCCTCGTAGACCGGAGTAATCTACTGGTCCTTATTATGGCACCAAGGTGCATCATGGTAGAGAATTTTGGGTCAACCAGTTCAATTTGCATTGCCAGCTTCGCATGGGGGCTTTTCAGGTACTCATGGGTCTTAGAGGATCCATATTGTGTGTTTTCCACAGCCACGTCGGCAGAGAGATTGTTTTCAGTGTGGAGATGTTAACCACAGGGTGAGAGACTGTTCCAGGGTTCAGGTAAGTGCGCTATAGCAGGGTATTCAGATGAGTAGAGGGCACCCAAAAGGGGGAGGCCCGACCCGTTGATGTATTTCATATTATAGGCTGGAGACCGTTGGGTCAGAGATTATCACCCAGGTATGTTGTGATGTGCTAAAGTGGGGTACCATTGTATTTCACTATAGTCCTGTTGGTCAGGACGAGTTCCCTTATTTGTTGTTTCATTTATGAGTGAGTTTCATGTTTTGCACTCTGTTTTCGTGTTTACTCCTGTTGGGAGATTCTATGAGTAGTAGCTTGTGTCTATCGTTGTCTCATTCATCCTTGCTAGTGGTGATAGAGGTGAGTCCTTGTTGTTCATTATGGTGAGCTTTATATGATTTTTCCTAAGTATTTTGTTACAATTTGTGATTTGATATTCCATCAAGATGTGAGTTCAGTTAGTATTATGACTTTTATCAGCTGAGATGAGTTAATGGAGAAATTTCTATTGGTATGATATATTTTTCGGTATGTGATTCAGAGTTGAGGGTGAGGTCCTTGTGATATTTGTGATTCGATATGTTTAGACCAGGCTGAGTATCGCGGTGGAAATTTTTATCAGGATGGAATTCTGGTGGTTTGTCCTTATTCTTTGCTTCTTCCTTGTTATATTGCTTTTGACAAGTCAGTATTGATAGAGAGTTGTGCCTATGGGATTTTGTTTGATAGATCCTTTATATGCTTCTATTTTCATATTCAGTCATTTCGTTATGCGTTTCCTTAGTTTAGTTTGCGAGATGTGTGCCCGGTGGTGTTAGTTGTGTCTTGGTGATTCGGGTGTTTAATAATGAAGTCTTCGTGTTCATTGCATCAATATCAGTATTATGGGGTTTGGAAACAGAGTTCTTCCATATGTGGGGCCAATTGCCAATGTTGAGTTGATTTCGGGCAGTTGTTGTGATCAAAAGTGTTATTTGAGCATATGTGTGATGAGCTATATTGTGTGGTCGTGCCCTATGGGTGTAGACCTGAGTTGATGCAGCTGGTTGAGGCTAATGCCGGATACGGATTTAGAATTGGGTCTTTTGAGAAATGAGTAGAAGGTGAGAAAGTGAGGGGTGAGGCTTATCGGTGGTGATGTGAAGGCTATATTGCAATTGATTGTTTCATCAGGCTTATGTGAGTTGGGGTGATGTGGGATCACCCACGGGTATGTGTTAGCAATGTACGATCAGTGATTGGATGAGTTCAAGGTGAAACTTGGCACGTTCGAGGACAAACGTTTGTTTTAAGAGTGGGAGAATGCAACGACCCGACCAGTCGTTTTGAGAATTTAAGCTCCGTTCGGTGGTGTAAAGTCATAAGAAGATTCACATTGTGTATATCGACCTGTGTGCGTGGTTGTTTTCAGTTACCGGATAATCCGGAGATGAATTGGAAGAAATATTTCAGTTTTAGAAGCTTAATAGATGAAAGTTGACCGGATTTTTGACTTTTGTGTAAACGGCCTCGGAATGAGTTTTGTTTAATTCCAATAGCTTCGTATGATGATTTTGGACTTAGGCGTACGTCCGGAATTGGATTTAGAGGTCCGTAGAGTGATTTGAGGTAATTTGGCGAAAGTTAGAATTTTGGCGATTTCGGCCGATATGGGAAATTTTGATATCGGGCTCGGAATGGAATTCCGAGAGTGGCTGTAGGTCCGTTTTGTCATTTAGGAATTGTCTGCAAAAGTTCACATCATTCCGGGTTGATTTGATAGGTTTCGACGCGAGTGTTGATATTTGAAGTTTTGAAAATTCATAAGTTTGATTTTTTGTTTGATTCGTTGTTATAGTATTGTTTTATGTGTTTTGAAACCTCGAGCGAGTCCGTGTTAGGTTATATGAATTGTGTTTATGGTTGGACGGGGTCCCGGGGGCCTCGGGCGTGTTTCCGATGGGTGTCGGGTCCATTTTCCTCATTTTTGAACAGCTAAAATTTGCCTTCTGGTTTCCTTCTATGCGATCGCATAGGAGTAGCCGCGATCGCATAGAGTCTATTTGAGTACCCCAGATTTTCCTTTAGTGCGATCGCAAATGCACGTACACGATCGCATACCTCCAAAAACCATACACTCCGCGATCGCATCTTGCCCTACGCGATCGCACAACTTGAAGACTTCACCCTACGCGATCGCATGCTCACGTTCGCGATCGAAGAAGTATATTTTCCTCTTCTTCGCAATCGCATCTTCACAATTGCGATCGCACAATGCTATTTTAGCAGTGGTCATTTCTTCTTCTATGCGATCGCAACAATGAGCCCGCGATCACATTGAACAAAAAGGGTACCTGGACAGATTTTCCCTTCCTCTTCACGATCGCAAACCATACTCCGCGATCGTGATTCATTACATGCTTGGGCAGAATATAAGTTACCAAAAATCAGGGTTTCACCATTTTTGACATATTTTGACTTCTAGAACTCGGTTTTGGGCGATTCTTCGAGGGTTTTTCACACAAATCGAATGGGTAAGTGTTCTTCCACTATAATTAATTATATTTCATGAATTAGTTCTTGTTTTTATCATTTAATTTGTGTTTTGGGTTGAGGGGATTGTGGGTTTTGAAAGAAAAACTTCTAAAATGAAAATCCATGATTTGAATGACCAAATGATATCGAAATTTGATAAATTTACTATGGGTGAACTCGTATTGGAATGGGTAAACGGAATTTGTAAAATTTGTCGGGTTCCGAGGTGTGGGCCCGGGGGTCGACTTTTGGGTCGATTTTCATAATTTAGTAAAGATTGTAACTTTATTATTCAGAATCATTTCTTATACGTGTTATGTGTATTTTTAAGTTGTTTTAGTTGATTTTGAGCCGTCCGTAGGTATTTCCGCCTGAGAAATTCATTTTTGAGTACCGGTTGGTCGTCTTTGAGGTAAGTATCTTGCCTAACCTTGTGTGGGGGAACTACCCCTTAGGATTGAGTCTTCCTTGTTGATTGTAGTCCGTTTATACGAGGTGATGAGTGCGTACTCGGACTTAATTGCTAATAGATTGGCCTTTTAGGATTCGTAGGTTCTTATGTTACCTGTGTATGAGTTGTAATTGTTACATTTGCATCCTTGGTTGTTAATTTCATTATTTCTTGCTTAAATTTGGAGTACTTACTTTTGGATTCCTTCGTTGATGATTTGATCCTAATTGACTTAACTGAATATTTTACCGCTCTTATCTTTATGCTATATTTTCTTCCTAAAACTGTCATATGGATTATATTAGTGTTATATAGTTTTATAGTTGCTTAGCCGTAGTTAGAGCATCCGTTCATTGGCGTCAATCATGCTCGTGAGTATTACATTGTAATTCCTATGATTCCTCCTTTATGTGCTACTTGGCACAGTTGATAAACATTTATGTTGTGGATGTTTCCTTGATGTTGCCTATTTCTGGACCTTCGTTTAAGTTGAGTTTATTCCGTAAAGTTAAATTGCTTAAGCGAGAATTGGTTATAGATATTTTTCTTTGCCGGGATGGTGTTGTTTTCATTGTTGACTCCCTTGCCGGGATAGTGTGTTTCTATTATTGTTTTGCTGTTATGATATTGTTTGCATTGTTGGATTCCCTTGCTGGGACGTTGTGATTTATGGTTCCTATTGTTGATTTGCTTCGTCAATTTGTTGTTTATTTATTTATTTATTTATGCACGAGGGGACATTCCGTGCCGAGTGTTTATTTATTTATTTATGCACGACAGGACATTCTTTGCCGAGTGATTGTGAGGTTATGCACGAGGGGACATTCTGTGCTGAGTGATTGTGAGGTTATGCACGAGGGGACATTTCGTGCCGAGTGATTATTTATTTTAGCACGAGGGGACTTGCCGTGCACTTGTCTTTGCATTATATTTTTTCGTGTCCTTGTTTGATATTTACTGCATTTGTTTAAGAGTTAACACTCTGTTGTTTAATCCGGATATTCATACTGATCTCTTACTACAATTATTGACAAGGCAAGTTTTGAGTGCGGACTGAGTTCCGATAGATTTACCTTGAGGAGATTATGATTACGAGATTTTACTGAAAAGTATTATTGAAAAGTAATGGTTTCGAACTGATTATATCTGAAGGCTTTTACATCGACGGTATATGTAATTACCCGACTGGTCGTTTTGAGAGTTTAAGCTCCATTCAGTGGTATAAGGTCATAATCAGCTTCACATTATGTATATCGACATGCGTGCGTGGTTAGATTCAGTTACCGGATAATCCGGAGTTGAATTAGGGGAGAATTTTCAAATTTTGAAGCATAAGTGAAGAAAGTTGATCGGAGATTTGACTTTTGAGTAAACGGCCCCGGAATTAGTTTTGGTTAATGCCAACAACTTTGTATGATGATTTTGGACTTAGGCGTGCGCCCGGAATTGGATTTGGAGGTCCGTAGAGCAGATTGAGGTAATTTGGCGAAAGTTAGAATTTTTGCGAATTCGGCCGATAGGTGGAATTTTGATATCGGGCTCAGAATGGAATTCCGAGAGTGGTTGTATGTCCATTGTGCTATTTAGGACTTGTCTGCAAAATTTCACGTCGTTCCGGGTTGATTTGATAGGTTTCGGCACGAGTTTCGATAATTGAAGTTATAAAAATTTCTAAGTTTGATTTTTGGTTTGATTCGTCGTTTTAATGTTATTTTATGTGTTTGAAACCTCGAACGAGTCCGTGTTAGGTTATATGACTTGTGTGTGTGGTGGGACGGGGTCCCGGGGGGGCCTCGGGTGTGTTCCAGATAGGCTTCGGGTCAAAATCCCTTATTTTTCTACTGCTGAATCTGCCTTCTAATGTCCTTCTATGCGATCGCAGGGGAACATTCGCGGTTGCATAGAGTCTCCTTGTGATGACCCAAAAGGTCCTCCTAAGTAATTCCAGCTAAATCTGTGTTCCGAGGCCTCGAAAGCCTCCATTAATCTCACCTCGATATGCGTGCACAGCCCGGACAGGTANTGAATAAAGTTGACTTTGGTCAACATTTTTGGTAAACGGATCCGGACCCGTGATGTGACGATCCCGGAGGGTCCGTAGGAAAATATGGGACTTGGGTGTATGCCCGGAATCGAATTCCAAGGCCCCAAGCCCGGGAAATGAATTTTTAAAGAAAATTATTTTCTGAAAATAATAAAGGAATGCGAAAGTGAATAATTATGTGAAAACCTTGTTACCGGGTCCGTGTTATGGTTCCGTGGCCCGGAACAGGTTTATTATATGTTGTTTGTCCTATCTGTGAGATTTGGTGTAAAACGGGTTTGATTTGATTGGTTTCGGATCCAAGTGAGGAAAAATGGAGTTAATGAACTTGTGGGTTTTTAAAGAATTTGAAATGTGGCTTGAGAGGTGATATTATGTTCCCGAGGTCTGAATGAAATTCCGAGACCGGGAATAGTTCTGTTGTGTCGTTTATAACTTATCTGCAAAATTTGAAGTCATTCCGAGTGGTTTAGGCCGGTTCGGCGCGTTGAAGTGAATTCTAGAATTTCAAAGTTCATAAGGGTGATTAATTTGGTTTTGGGGTTTGATTTCGAGTTCCGTTGTTGTTTTCCATGTTCCGGAAGCTCTAGCAAGTCCGTTTAATGATTTGGGACTTGTTGGTATTTTTGGACGGGGGCTCGGGTGGGCCCAGGTGCCTCCCGGACCCCGCACGAGTCCAAAAACCAGCAAAAATCAATGCTGGTGTGACCGCAGGTGCGGTTGCCCAGCCGCAGGTGCGGGACCGCCCCTGGGGTCCACCCTCGCAGGTGCGATCCCCAGCCCCCTTGCCCAAAGTGCGCAGGAGCGATACCCAGGCCGAAGGCACGTGACCGCAGGTGCGGTCCAGCCTTCGCAGGTGCGACTTCTATCGCAGGCGCGACCCTTCCTCCGATGGAGCGGGACCGCTGGTGAGGCTCCCAACCCCGCAGGTGCGAGCCTAGGGTCCCAGGTCCTTTTCCGCAAGGGAGATCACTCTCTCGCAGGTGCGAGACCGCACCTGCGGTCCTAAAGTCGCAAGTGCGGAAACCCCTGTTGGCAGCCCTCTTAAAATGTCCAAATTTTTGGGTTTTCCTCATTCCTTCCATCTTTAAACTCCATTAGAGAGCATCTAAGCTTGGGGCATCACCTTCCACGACCACCCACTGTAAGAGG